>VZTL01018352.1:15134-36011 GCA_013400535.1 Scopus umbretta | reverse complement strand
GCACGACTTTGAAGCTGGAAGTGCCCCTCAGGACATCTGGCTTCCCATGCCAGATAAAAGGGATGGTACAGATTACTTCTTGATTGGAAAACACAAGAAACCCAAGACTGAATCTGTGGTGCTCCTAGAAACATTTTGTTCTTGATTTTCCTCTGAGTACCACAAGTGCACACAAAATAGAATCTAAATTTTGGACAAATCCATAACCTTGTCTCTATTAAGTATCCTGCTTTTTTATTATATTTCTCCTAAAGATTAGAAGAAAGAGCAGAACAAGCAAAAAAGAGAAATTAAATAATTTAAGGGGCTTCTGTCTAAAAGCAGAAGAAAATGAGCATTATGAATTTAGGATGAACCTTCCCCTGCAGCCCCCCCGTTGAAAAATTAGCTTTCACCCCTCCTAGAAGAGTTTCTGGCTTGCTGTGAATCATGTCATTCAAACAGCAATCCTAGTGAACACTGTGTCACCGTGGGGGGCGAGAGCGTAAAACTGAATCACGCCCCACTCCCAGCCACTGCCACAGACCCCAGCTGCTATACACTTGCATCAGCAAAAATATTTGTGGGGTATTTTGTGGCCTGAGCTGGTAATTGGGCCCAAATGTAACAAAGAGCATCAGTCAATCCTAGCTTAGAGTCGATTAGATCACTGCAAGTAGAGCAGATATTTACTAGAGCATATTGATATTATTAAGGCATGTAAGCATGTTAGGAGTTTATCATGTTTTTAAAAAATAGGGACATAATAATAACAAAACCCCACAGAAACTCAGTTCTGGGACTTCATTCTGTATCCCAGCATATCTCTTTAACAGCCCATTTGTCATGCGTTCATCCAGGTATAAAATGAGTGTCAAAGCACATACCAGAGGTGAGTATTAACAGGCCTGTCCTCACCCAACTCTGACCTATTGCATTAAATTTCTAATGCTCTGTTTGATGGACTGTGAATCTGTGGTGTCTTAATAGAGGTTGTTGTGATCCTAAGAAAGCCGTCATTTTAATATTGCATTGGTATCTCATGGTTTGTTGCAATTTTCTCATGTGCTGCTACTAAACAAACCTTCCCTTTGCCTGCATAGGTTACACAAATGGACCACAAACTGAACCTCATTACAGATATGCTGCATCATCTGGTTTCCCGTCAGCAGGGGGATCAAGGAAACAACAGATCATCTCAGAGAGGCAACATCAATTCGGATCTTTTCCTCCCTAATAACGCTCTGCCGACCTATGAGCAACTGACGGTACCGAGAAGAAACGAAGATGATATATCCTGATGCGGTGTAAGTCTGGGTTGGGTTCTTCCCACCTTTCTCCTTTAAATAGGACTGAATGTTGAGAACCTGGAAGGAATTAAGTTCATCAGCCATCCAAGAAAACGCACGACTACTGCATCTATACCACTAGTCTCAAATATGCTCTTCTAAAGCCGCTGAAGGATTGCCAGGCTGTCTTCCACCAGGCAAAACTCACTGAAGCTCCAACTTGATTTTGTTCACAAACAAATGATCACAACTCGCTATTTCTCAGAAAGACCAAAATGATGTAAAGACAGTCAAAATGGCAAGGATTTAGAGCTCCTTTAATAATAATAATAGTAATAATAATATCTATTAATACTTGAACTTAGATGGAAAAAGTGCATTCTGTTTATGAATCTGCAGATAGAAATATATTTCTACTACTAAGGTTTTTAAAACAAACTAGGATAACTTATGTTGGTTTTACTGTATAAAAGTAAACTAACATTCTAGAGAATGACAAACCACATAATGAATTATTTTCTTTTTCTGTTTTATTTTAATGTTGCTACATAAACAGTTATCAGATAATGACCAGGTTTTTAAAATCTTTTTCTTCAGGGAGGAACTAGTCTTTAATCTGGAACAATACTATTTATAGTGGAAAGTGCTATAGATTTTTTAAGATATCAGTTTTTCATGGGGAGACAATAAAGTATTACATAGAAAAAATGATTCTGCTTTCTAGCAAATTGTTGCCAAAGAATTTATATATAAATAGAAAACACAGTGGTCTGAATGTACTTGTCCTGAAATAGCTTTTTTTAAAAAGAAGGCCCACTACTTCTTAAATCTACTGGGTTTTAGCTTACAGTCTCCAAGAATAGTACAAGCGGCTGAAGTGACTGGACTTGCTGGTCAAGTGCTTGAGCTGGCCACTTGCTGAGCATCCATAATCCTCGCAGGAATCAAGGCCCCAAGTTCAGGAAAGCATCTCTCATCCAGACAGCTTGTATGACAATTTGAATAGTTTCCTGAATAACGCCTTGAGAAATTCAACTCCCTACAAGAGTCATTTGGTACTGAAAAGTGCCAGCTCTAATTTAGAGGACTGAGGACCTCAGCTACAACCCACAGATTTGAACCACATCACCCCACTTCATAGTTGCAATAAAGCCAGCAGTGTTTGGCTCGGTGTGATTTTTCACATACACAACATGAGCAGGATTTGGGCTTTGATTGCTACGGTTGAAATTCAGCCCTTGCAGGTAGTCAGCACCTGTACCATAATAGCCCTGCTTTGAACGTGGAATATCTTTAAAGCTGACAGAGCATCAGGAAAAGCAATTTAATCCGATGCGGTGGTGGCGGTAGCCCATACTGCTGGCAAAAGAGGGAGATGTAGACAGATTTATCAGCTCTTGCACTTCGAGCATCATACACATCCAGTGCACCCTATTGCCCTCACTGCAGAGCCAGCCCCATGGCGGTCTCTCTCCCTGTCCTGGAAAACTGGTGCCCTAAAGCCTCATAACTTTGCACAGCAGTTAATGTCACCAGTCTTTAATATCTTTGAGCAGTCTGAAATACTGATCTGTAATGAACTGAGATCGCAGGGAACCTTCTCATAGTGCTGCTCATATTCTGGGCTTTCTTTTCAATGTTTCGTCTCTTTCACTTGGACTGCAGAGAAAAGTATACTGCATTTAACTTCACAGATTATGTTACAATTATCCAGCCTCACTGCTGTATGGCAGATAAATGTTAAGGGTGTAGAAATTTACAGGCATAAACAGGAATTGTATCTGGGCATTATGTTTTATAGAAATCAAAATTATTGTCATGATTTTGAACATTTTTAAATGAGATTCACTATGTAATTTCAGGTTATCAATTAGCCTGTTAATTTCCTAATAAAATACAGGACAAGAGTGCCATGTCTTTTGGTTATTCTAAAATCCAGACACTCGATACACGCAGGAAAGCTGTTGGCTTTGCTTTTCTTTTTTCTCTTAGCCCACTGTACAGTGTACAGGTGCCTTATTTGCAGTGCAGGACAGGAAACCTTCTGCTGATTCTTTACTAAAGAAATAAAAGACAAACAGGACTTAATCAGCTGGGATGACCTTGAGGAGAAAGGTGTGCCTTGTAGCCCTTGCTGAAAGAAGCCAGGTCTATGCATTTCTAGGGGCATTGTGCTAACCAGAAAATGCATCCATTCCTACCTGTTTGTTCCCAAGACCATAGCTACATTTTCTGTTTGGCAGCTAATCTCAGTGATAACAGTCTGACATAGCAAACACTTAATGTGAAAGATAATTCCCCTTTCTTGATCTGTCAGTTGGTCTATATCTATCTGAAAATCACCATGACCAGAATCCTCGGAATAACCAGGGTTTAGATTCTCAAGGCTGGTGGTGAGTTGTTGCGAGGTCGATGATTCCTCACCTGGGTCCAGCTGATCCTTTCAGAAAGAGCACCAGCTCTGAGACCTGCTACTTCAAATCTGATAATCCACCTCACCCTAAGAAAAAGAAGATGATCCATTTTTCTGGCTGAAGAGGGGTGTCATAAAAAGAGCCATGCAAATTTGCCATGCAGCTGCCTGGAGCTGGCCATCACTGAGTGCTCACCAGAGGCAGGTCTGACCTCTCTGCTCAGAGGACCAGACTGGATTTGTCTTGCCTGCTGGGGCTTCATACCTCAACGACTCCTCCTGGAAGCAGGCACCTCAGCATCTTTGGTTCACAGAGCATTGTGGAATGCCAGCAGCAGGAAGATGAGCTGAACAGTTCAATGCTGGACCAGCCTGAAGTAACCAGCATGCAGTGAGTATGTGTTTCTGCTGAAACCTTATCTGCTGGTGTCTGCTGTTCATCCAAACTGTCCAGAGCGGGTTTTTTTAAGTGGGTAGGAAATGTTTGTAAATAGCTTAAAGGGGAGCAAAGGAAACTGTAAGGTAAGCAAGGCCTTGACTTTGTAATTTTCTACCCCATTTTTGTAAACTGTGTTAAAATAAAGGCATCTAGGGCTGCAGAAAGGAGTCTCTTTCTTAGAGCAGCTGAATAGCAGTTTGCATTTCAAGACTGGTGTAAGCTAGGCCTGGACCCGTATCCCTGCCTTAAAAAATTAAGGTCAGCTAAAAAAAAAAGTGATCTAAAAAAATGTGAGCTGGCTCAGCTTCGCCCGCCTACCAGGGTCTGGGGACTATGCCAGATACGGAAGGTAGGAAGCCAGTGAATAGGAGAGGAGAAGAAACATGGAGCTGCCCAGCTGAAGGAGGTTATGAAAGTTCACCCTGTCTCAGTCCACAGCAGAGGCAGACGACCATGCAAGTTTGCAAAAAGAAAGATTAATGGGAAGAGCTGGGGGGATGTGTGCAAGGGAGAAGGTTTAGGAGATGAGCAAAAGCATGGACTCCTGGTTAGGGGGGCTGTGTTGGGACTCAAGAGACAGAAGCACTATGCCTGGCATCACCATTAATCTACACTGAGACCTCAGGGCGAGTCATTTCACCTGTTGGGCCACATCTGTAACACCCTCTCCTCCACTCAGCCCACTTGTCTATTTAGACCACAAATCCCTTGGGACAAGGATGGCCCCTTTCTATATGTTTGCTCAGTGCCTAGCACAAAGGGACCTGCACTCTGTGGACTTGAGGGACCACTCTTATATAATTACTCAGGAGGTAAAAGCCACCCTGTAGCCCTGCTATATGCAAAGTCTTTATTATTCTGAGCCCAAGGAGTTTCAGAGTTGGAAGCACCTGTTGCCAAACTGACAATTAGAGGATGCTGGGTTTTAGATCCCCTTTGACATAGTATCTTACAAAGGAAGACTACAAGTCCGGCCATCACTCATTTCACTCGTGTATTTTAAAGCAGGTTCATTTCAAATAATGCAATGGGACAGCGCTATGCTCAAATACTAGCTGAGCCAGAAATCTTTGGATGTCAGCAGATTAAGTAGCCATTTTACTGCAGCAGGTTAAGGGCTGCTGTTCCTAGCAGACACCTCTGGGCTGATTTATCACCCATCACCTCTAAGGAAGGAAGACATATGCCAGGGCCCTGAGCTGAAAAGGTCTGCGCAAGAAATAAATTGCTTTTTGAAATATAAAAAAATAAAATACAGGAAGATTTTCTTTTCTGGGAGTTTAAAGGAGAGAAGGTAAAAACAGGTTTAAGCTAATCCTCATGTACCCGTCTGAGATGAGTATTACTGTTCTCATTTTACTGTTGGGGTGATGGTTTGGGAAGAGGAGGGGCGTTGAGAAGAAAAGGAAAAAGATTAAAGGTCTGATACAGCTCCCATTTATGTCCTACTCCTGTGAAAATGTACTTGTGTGCTTCGTTTATGCACAGGAGTTGGGCTATTGCCTGCACTGGGACTACTCAGTCCATGCAGGTCAATGTAAGCCTTTGCAAGTTCAAAATGTGTAGTAAAGATGCATTCCCATGGTCTTTCAGTGAAAGCTGGGCTCAGTTGTGTATGCAGCGTTGCTTTCCTTGTGGCCACAGAGCCACGTAAATTCACAGGTTTCTGCTTCCCTTTTCTGTTTTCAAATCATTGGTTTATAATACTCTTGCACGCCACTCGCGTTTTCAAGCCACAACAATTAGGGGTATTTCTTTTCACTTTCCTTTCCATGAATTTCCTTACCTACCACACTCAAACACACACAATGCAATCTTTCTGCAGACAGGGCAAAGGCTTTTTAAATGCCCCTCAATTTCATTTAAAATAGCTCGTGTAACATTTTCATCCTGACCTCCCTGAGCAGCAGCAGTGGTGAAGGTGTATAAAAGGAAGAGAGTTGTTACACCAGTGCAATGTGGAGATGACACTTAGCTATGTCCCAAGAAGGATTCACTGCCGTTCAATAACCAAAAGTTGTTGAGTTCAAATTGAAAATAGCAAGGAACTCTATGAATGTTGGCTTTTTTCTGTCTTGTCCATGGGCTGACTTTGATGTCTAAAGAGTGCAAATTTCGCTGAAGCTTTTTTTCATTTGTGGTTGCAGTGCAGAGCAGGTTTGTTTTCTGTGTCATTCCTCTGGTGCCCAAGATGTGCATTTGCACTCAGCCTTTCCTCGGCAAGGACTTTGATACAGGGCCCCTCTCTCTTCTACCTCAGTGCCTATTTTTACAAAACTTAAAAGAACTTAATTATTTTTTAGACCTCTACCCTTCTGTCAAGTTGAGTTGAACAAGGTCAACGGGTTCAAAAGTTATTAGGGGGAGGCAAAACAAACACAGCATGAGTGCATTAACCTTGTTTCCACAGGAACTAGGCTAAAAGTCCTCTCTCTCCCCCCCCAAACCAAGAGGTCTGGAAGAGATGTAACCTCTCACTTTGGAGCAGAAGACAACCTCTAACTCCTGGGGTGAGGAGGAGACTTGTAGAAGTCCCAGTTCTTGGGAGCTGGTGGCTCCTGCAAAGCTTGGTGCACCTTGCCTTTGGATCAGCTATTGAAAGATGCTGGAAAATACCATTTTTTCCTATATTGCTCCCAAAGACAGCAACCTAAAAGCTAATACGACAAAATGCTTGGTGCCGCAACAAAGAAAACGCAGGTGCTGGATAGGTGTATTATGAAACATGTCCATGCATGTTATTGTAATGTGGCGTGGTGTCCAGTGAAAAGATGTCTACGTCACTGGCAAGGGAGCACTGCCGGGAAAGGGCTGGCCTGAAAGAAACGGCATTGTCCAAGTTCACGTCACTCCCGCATGCGCTGGCAACTGCTGCCTGTGGGGAGAGGCTTCCCAGGGGCCTGACATGAGGCATTATGCTCTCTGCCCATGGATTTGCACCTAAGAAGAACTGATCTATAAAGCCGGTCTTGAAACCATCTTGGAGCTGCATTTGCTTCAGAGCTAGCATTGCTCTGGCAAGCTGCCCAGGGATTTAGGCTCGGTTAATCCAAGCTTGGGTCTCCATGGCAGACACCCGTGGAACAAAGGAAATAAAGCTTCCACGACCCTGTCGAGCTGCTGGTCAATCACTCGGCCAGGTGCAGAAAGTGGGCGAGGCAGCCTTCAGCGAGCTCTCTGGGTTCGGAGAGCGGCAAATCCCCAGCAGGGGTGAGCAGACGAATCTTTAGAGATTTTCTTGCCATAATTTTCCAAGTCTGGGAGCGTCGCGCTCCAAGCCCCTAGTGCCTGTGTGTTTCACACAACCTTTAAAGCCAGCTGTGCTGAAATCCATCACTGCTGCTTTCTGTTCTGGCAATCTTATAGGGAAATAAAAAATAAATTCAATTTTCAGTTCTGCTATATATCTTTAGGAGCATATTGATCATTAATTTGTAAAGATTAATATGTTAGATAGAGTCATTACAAGCACTACCAGTGCTGTAAGAACGATAAGCACGTATGAAGTATTAAGATTACAAGCAGCTTGTGAGATGCTATCGTCTGCAACTGTTGTTTAAGCATTGCCTAATAATTTGTAAGTCCTAATGACTGCCTAATGGGGTTATTAACTGAGCTGTCTATAAATGGAACCTAAATGTAAATGTGATTCAGATTTTGCTCCTTTTGCATCCTTGGCCCTGTAACAAAGCATGTAAATCTTCTGCTTTGGTTTCATCCCTTTTCCTTGATTTCCCTAGGGATTTCTTTAATTGAAGCACTGGATGCGGGTTTGATGGGCAGAGGGACACGTGCCCTTCAGATCACTTTTGGGAACCATCAGGTAAGAGTTGCCCACATGAGGACTGATCACAACTGCACAAGGGAGTTTTCTGCAAGCCACAACATCTTTTTAATCATAGTTCATCTTTTAAAATCTGAGTGACAGAAGATGTGCTTATCCTGCTGAAACCCTCCTCCGCCTGTGCTGCAGGAGGTGCGGACTCACAGCCAGTGCGACATGTGCTCACTTGCAGCCATTAAAGAGCAGATTTTAAATAACGCGCTTGCTTAAATGGTTGCAAATGTTTCTCTGTTATTTCAGTCAGCAATCAAGCAAGTATTTTATTTTCCATTTATTTTCTCTCCTGTGCTGTAAGATGGGGGATCCTCAGCAGCCACAGGACAGAAGCCAGAAGCAGGGGAGCAGAAAGGTGCACCAGAAGACAGATCCTATCATTAAGCAAATAGTACTGCCCCGGGCACACATGTTTCAGTCCCTGTTTCTTGCAACCTGAGCATTGCTTTTACTACCCTGTCATGGTCGTCTTGCACCCAAGTGCTAAGCCTTAATACACCTTTAAAGTACCCTGAAGTGTCCTGAACCTTAATTTCCATCTGGCTCTCCCACTCCCACGAGCTGATTCGGGGCTCAATCCAAAGCCAGCGGAAGGCAGCAAGGGTTTTGGCTGGCTCCGGTGGCACTTGGGACGGGCCCCCAGGATGTTTCCTGGTGCCTGCACCTCACGGGCATGTTAGTCACTGCTCCTTGGCATCGCACAGCCTGTGATTAACATTTCCTTCCTACGCCAGTCCTTCAGGCCGCCGTTTCAACTCTGACTTTTTGTTTTCCTCCTTCCCCCCTTCCCGGCCGAAGGGGAGAACAATTCCTGGAAAAGAAAAATGCTCTTTCCCCCACGGTGCCAAAACCTTCGCAGGGAGCTTCGGGGAGGAGAGAGGAGACTTTTGAGAACATATGGCTAAAAGCGTTTGGGGGTTTTCAGATGGTAAATGACCGATGAGGTCTCAAAGGGGTTTTATTTATAAATGATAGACTCCTGAGAGAGAAATAATTGCTGCTCTCCCAGGCGTAAAAAAGCAATTCACCTGACATAAAACCCAGGGATAAAATTAGCTAAATGAAAGCTAGATATGGTAACTGTATTAAGCTTTTTTTTTCCCCTGCTGAATGGTGAATCATTTTAATTTTGTTTTCCCCTCCTTTCTTGGAAGGAGAAAAAAAAAGCCAAAGCCAAAGCAGTGCCTTGGGTCTGAAAGAACAGATGGTGCCCTGGGCGGCCCTCCGGAGTGCTCTGCAGCGTGCATTCCTCCACTCCGCCGCTCAGATAACTGAGTTATACAGCACACGACCATCTGGTGTATGACACATCTTGTGTCCCCTGGACAATGCCCCGGCAAACCTCTTCAGGGGAGAGGTTAGTTTCTAGGGTAACAGCAGCATGTGCAGCTCCAGGCCTTATTGAGTCAGGGCTCCTCACTTGTCCCTATTCTTCTCCTCCCTATTGTTGTCACTTGAGCTTTTGCTGCTTGGTTACTCCGAGACTGACAATATCCATCAGTATTTTGTCCCCAGCCCAGAAACCATTGTCTCCAAATTTTGTTTCATTATTTATGTTTTCAATATCCAATGGTTGGCTGAAGCATCTGCTGTAGAGTGATAAGGCAAGTGCCTATTGAGGAGGACGGCGCTGCTGCCTGACAACGATGGTTTGAATTATTTAGGTTGTGGTTGGACAAGCCTTTGCAAAAGCCAGGGTATCTGTGAAGCGCTGAGGTGACTTTATTTATTTGACTGCTTCAGGTTTTTTAGGTGCTCGCATCTTTTAATCCACACCAAAAAAAAAGCTTAAAGCCTCCATTGGTAAGTCAGCTCTTGAAGAAGTAGGTCTGCTCATTGACTGGAGGTCTCTGGATTTTTGCTTGCTGGGAACTATTTGAAAAACATAATGGGTTTCACCTTCCTTTTGGATTTCTAAGGGGTTTCTTCTCAAGTGACTTTTATTTTTGAGTGCCTATATTCTCCTATTATTTAAAGAGTGAAAGTCTGGACTATAAACGGGATCAAGCACAGGGACTACGCATAGTACTCTGAAATTAAGCTTTAGGAATGTAAGTCAGATGGTTTCATCAGCAGAAAGAAATAGTAGATAGATGTTTCCTCCATCAGTAAAAGACATATGTCCCACCAAATCTTTTACTCTGTTGCAGAATAATTATACGAGCAGCATTACCTTCCTCAGATATCTGTAGTTGTCACAGCTAGCCAAAATCCCCCAAACTTTTATATCTGCATGGATTAGACTATTCATTTAATGGAGTTGAAAATACTTGTTTAAAAAATGAAAACATCAAGCATGAGGTTTAAATAAGTATTAAAAATATGCAATTAAGGAAATACCAGTGATGTCTAAGCACAAATATGCTGAACTGCAGGCCTAAGCGCTTTCCTCAGTCAGGGTATGAGTAACTTTAAAATACTGCATTGTATCTCAGGTTAAGGTCAAGTATTAGAAAACCAGCAATAAAAGTTAAGAGAGGTTCTGTATCTATGTATCAATTAATAATAACATATAACTCTATGTTGATTGTGGTAACTTTGTTATAAGGTCAAATCCGATTCATTATTTTCACTCACTTATAACTTAGCAGAGATTTTACTTTCAAAATAACACTTCATATATATATATATATACACACACACATATATATGACCTAAAGGCAATTTTTAAAAAGATTTGCCTAAAATGTTTCAGATCTACTATGAGGAAAAGAGGAAATAAATTTAGGGTTTTCCCAGCATGAAACAACCAACCTTTGTTTTGCAGACCTCAGAGCTAGTGGCAGAAAATGACAATGAGATGTAACCCTGAGCCAGAAGTCTGTTTTCAAATATTCTCATGAAATTCAGGTTTGATTTGCAGCATGTTTTGCCCCTGGCCTGTTTGTTAGGTGTGCCATGGCAGTAAGTGTATTTACTTCATCACATGCATGAGCTGGTATGTGATCATAAAAGTAGAGACCACACTAGAGTGCATCTGCAAGAGGAGATAGAGCTGATCGTGAGCAAGGCTTGCTTAGCCATGTTTTGCTTGGCAGCTTTCAATAGTGAGGAGGAGGGGCTGGAAATATCCTCACTTTGTTATAGATTTGGACAGAGTTCCTATTTTTCTATCTAACTATTGAAAGTTATCAGCAATTTGCTCTACCAGAGTCTCTGCATTATCTTTGTAGGTGCAAAGCCCTCTGTCCTGGCCAACAGAGCGGGACCAGCTGGGAAGGTACAGGCAAAGCACTTGGGCTTGCAGTGGCTGTGAATGTGCAAAAGAGTCTGTACGTTGATATTGCATAGATTGGAAACATGGTCTCAGCCATTCAACCCTTCTGCCCCTCTTGTAGCCCTCCCTACCTCCGTTCTTCCAACCTCAGCGGTGGGGGGCTGCAGCCCCTCAGCATCTGTCTAGCTTCAGAGCATGAGAAAAATTGAAAGTGAACCAGAGCAGGCAATCCCCTCCTGCCAAAGTTACTCATGGTCTGAGGACAGTATCAGGTGAGATATTTCCTTAGAAACTGTGGAAGCTGCCCACAGCACTGAGCCTTCAGCTGGAGTGCTGTGTAGTAATCTGGGCTGGACAAGTCTTTCCTGAAAGTGTCATGGAGCAGACACAGGGTAACAAGGGCAGTCAGAGGAATTGAGAGCCTGTATTAGGAGTTTCTCTGTCTAACCTAGCAAAGCAAAAGGCTAAGGTTGCCCTCCATAAATATATATAGGAAGGAGAAATACTGTTTCACCCAGAGGAAAATATTACTGCAAGAAGAAATAGCTAAGTTATCCATGAATACCTGCTTGAAGGTTTCTACACATCAGAGAAGGAACAACAGTATCCCTGTGAAAATATGGGGGCCAAAACTCCCAGCTTTCTTAAATGTCACTTGATTAATTTGTGAAAGAGATCATAGGCTATGATTGCCTGCAAAGGCAGGGAACTGGTCCATGTGACTCAGGACATCCCTGCTGCTCCAGTATTTCACAGGTTTTAAAGGCAGAAGAGGCCATTAGACCATCTGATCTGAACTTCTGTGTGATACAGGCCATAGATCTCACCCAGTTGCTCTTTGCTAAGCACAGCAATTTGCCCAATTTAAGCATTATCTTACAAAAAGTTATTCAGTCTTCACATGAATACACCAAGATCCACTTCTTTCCCTGAGGTTTGTCACAGCCTTAATCTCCCCACTATTAAAATGGACAGCTTTGCTTGCTTTGGTCTGAATTTGTACACCAGTATTTTTGTTTCTTATTAAGCTTTCTACAGACAAATGAGAAAGCTTTCTAGCATAGGAAATGATCCTTCCTTAGCAAAGATTACAATAAGCATGGTCTGTGAGTGAAGACTAGGGTAAATACACTAACTGACCCAGAAAAGTTAAGGGTTTTAGCCATTCCATCTGTGCTGTACCTTCCATGTTTAGTCATTCTTATGATGTTGTACCTTGGTATTTTAGAAGCTTGTCTGAGAATGATAAAATTGCCTCAGTGCCATGTTGCAGCAGAATCACCCAGGCTTGCCTTGGTGAATGTGGGTTTTGCACAATTCAGTGGTAAGGCTTTGGGAAGCTTAAATATTCCTCATGTGCATTGTGGGGGCAGAGGAAAGGGAGAGGCAGGTAGAAAAGGAGATACTGTAATATCTCTAGGCATGCTAGCTGCCCAGGTTATCTGCAGGCAGTGAACAGAGGACCTCAGTTACTATGGCTGTCAGCCTGTACTTACAATAGCACTGAGTGTATTTGTTATTTTTAAAAAGCTCAAGGAAAATATGCAGGACAATAAGACATCGAGTTGGACTCCTGAATGAGGATGGGTCTCCCTTCCCTTTCTTCTTTTTAAAGAAAAATAAAATGGGATCTGTGCTTTCCTTTTTTTTCACTGACCAGAGCATTGTGCTGCCTAATAGGCAAGACTGGCCCTGCTTTATCTCCTATATAATATTATGGGGAGTTCCCTGTCCTGTGCTGATCCAAGCTGTTTTAATGAGTGTCAGTCAGACTGGCATAAGCTTCATCGTCTGAGAAAGTGAGGACAGTGTGTGTATATGGATGTAAGTATGTGTGCACATGTAGTATCCATCACCAGTGAAGGAAAGATTATATATGTGTATATATATTATTGTTGATCATTATTCAGAGAAACGTGAAGCCACACAGGCAGAGGCACAAGTGATACATGCAGTATGGAAAGATATCACAGAACTGACTTCATTTCTAGAAGAAATTATCGCCTGCAGACTCAGCCTAGAAGTTTGTCCAAAGGAGCTATTTTTATTTCTTTTGCGGAAAAAAGGATCTGCCATTTTCTTGCCTCTGGTAAATCCCAAGTGAGGAAGGTAAACCAGGCAGACACTGCATCTAGCAATATCCCTGCCTTTACTGCCCTGTCACTTCAGGGCAGATAATTAGGAGCAAATGGGGGCAAAAAGAGTTGTGATCGTAAGGCTAAGCACAAGGGGTCTCCATCTGTGAAAGCAAAGGCTGCTTATAGGAAAAATCTTAACCAAAATAGGAGGGAATTAGTATCTTTCCCATGTTACAGAGAGGAAGGACACGCCACAGAGGAGAAAGCTTTGCTCAGTTACATGAAGAGGTGATCGCTTTGCTAGGTTTGTGCTAAGATGTCTCTGTACTGTAGGAGGGCCACACTTGACCACACTGCTATGCCTTTGTCCAGACCTCCGAGACCCAGATGAAGCCAACCAGTTGTTCATAACAACTGCTTCTGTTGCGAGCACAGCAAATGGCTTCTTAGCAAAGAGGTCTCTCTTTGGAAAGGATCACTGAAGAGTCAGAAAGGCAAATTAAATTAGGAAGCATAAAGCAGAGTGCCATGAACAGAGGGCAGAAGAATATACTGCCATTCTCATGTGAAGCAGATCACTTGCTAAGGAATCAAAAGAACTCAGTTTTTTCAGGAACATCTGAATATTTTTATACTTTTAAAAAAATAATGGCACAATCTGTTTAGAGGGAAAAAACAAAACAAAACAAGTGGGGCCATGAGACATGATGCAATTTGCATCTAAATGCATTTTAGAGATAAGACCGTGTTCAGAGGAAAACAGTATTGCCAGTTCACGAGACTTACTTTCTGGTATCTTTGTGGGAACCAAATGAATTGCAAAACATCTGCAAGGTCCAAAGTGTCAATTATGCCTTTATGTACGTGGAGGAAATGTCACATGACGGAGGCAGTCATTGGACATGGTCAATTGTAGGGTTTTATCCTCTGCTTAGCCTTAAAGCCTCGCTCAACAGTCAGGTTAGACAATGGCACTGTCAGAGTGGGAGATGGATCAGTTTGGCCACTCAGAGGAGTTGCTTATCAGCACAGAAAGTGTCCCCATCCTTGGACAGCACTGACATTTTGTTTGCAAAGCCTGGCTCAGAGCTGCTTCGAACAAGTCTCCTTCCAGTTTTGTGCATCTAAACGAAAGACAGAACACAAAGCACAGATATCGGCTATGTTTTGCAAAAGTAATCATGCAAATGAAGTAGGGTTCCCAAGTTTCCCTTAAAGCAGATCTGTGTTTCTTCATCAGATTTCTTCTCCACAAGTTTTTAAAAAAATGCCAACTTTGCAGAAGCATCTTACGGGAACATATAAAAGGAGGTTGTGCATCATTCAAGGACTGTAGGAGCTGCCAAACCAGAGGAATGGTTTTGAAAGGCCCATATGTGTGACTGCGAATGCCAAATATCTTCATTTTAATGGCTTGCATGTTACAGTTCATATTAAGCACTTCGACAAGTCCCAACAATATTCTTTCCGGAGTTGCAAACTTGCATTGCTTCTCCAGGAAACTTTTAAATCCAGAAACATTTGTAATGTACAATTTGTATGTGTTTCACTGCAGTCAAAGTCTGCAGCAAAACAGCATCTATAGTCTGTAAAACTGCACAGCAATGCAACTGGCACCATTTCCAGCTGCACTCCAGGCTGGGGTCCTATCTCCAGTTCCCACCATCTTTCATCACTCTCTAGCCAATGCTAGTGGTGGGCCAGATGACATGCTTAGGTCCTTCAAAGCACACACAGATGTGATCACAGCCTATGTGCAACACTAAACTGTAAGAGGGAAGCAGTGGGTGACATTTTTGTGGCAATTAAAGAAGGATATTTCTGTAGACCATCAGAGAATGCTCCAAAAGTTGGTAGTTTCTCCAAAGTCCTCTTTCTAGGTTTGTGGAAAGAAAACTCCAACAACCTGAACTACATCAGCCTTGTCACCTCCACAGCTGCAACCAGCATCCTCTTACTCTTTAATTACACATCGTCTCATGCAGATTATTGGCATTGGCAAGTGCTGTTGGACTTGATACAGCTCCCCTCACATCAAGGGAGATTTGGACTGGGCTTGTAATGGTTATTATATTTAATTATTATATTATAGCACCACTATGGATGTTCTTGTAAAGTCTGACATCTGTGTGACTGGGCGAACGTGTCTGGATTCACTCTGAGCGGATGTCCCACCAAATGAGATGCCATTGGCAAGATGCAAGCCAAGCTTGATTAGAAAATGAGCAGCAAATGGAGAGAAGGGCAAGGCAGGGGGAGGAAATGCTTGATAACTAGTAAATAACTCTTTATGACTATGTGCACTTCTGCTGTCGGACTATGGTATTGTTAGTGTCAACACTGTGTAACACAGCCTTATAAGCTAGAGGGAAAACACAGAAGCTAAAATATGTCATTGTAAACAGTCTGGTGCCATCCTTTGGGGTTTTTTTCCTCATTAGGTGTTGAGTGGTGTCCACATCGTAGCAGTCCAAGCGCTCATATGTGACATCTCCCAGTGGTACTATGAGCCCACGATAATACCAACATTAATGGTTCTGAGGCCAATCATAATACCCGGATTACCCAACTAGCGTGCTCATGACACAAGCCCTGGGCTTCACCACATGCTGCATGCCCCAACAGTCCCTGCTCAACCACCCGGACCTCCTCCTGCTGCATGCCTGGGTGCTGATACTGCAAAACCATGCATCTCTCCAGGAAACTGAAGGAGAGTGGGCAGAGTAAGTCACTGAATTTTGTATCAAAACCACTGGAAGAGATCGTGAATGATTTTATTCTTTCTTTTCATCTCAAGCTCACAGAAATCCTCTTGCAGAATTTTGTTTCTGCTAGACCAAAAGAAATCCAGGAAGCCTGGCACAGAATTTGAGACCAAATTGTCATAGCGTAAGCGGGGCCCCGATTACAACACGTCCAGAACCAGCCGCTGGCCAGTGTGGAAACAGGGCCAAGGCAGGGCATTTGCTTAAAAATAACTCTTTAAGGGTCAAAGTAGAAATATGGGTTGTGGCACTCTAGGTGTACAATCCAGACAAAGAGGCAAATGAGCAGAAAGTGAGACACGCGGAACAAGTGTCTTCAATTGTTTTAGAAAAAGTGCAGCCAAACATGTAAATTATACCATAAGGATAAAATCTGTTCTGAATTGTAGAAGCCTTCACATTGTTTGAACTTAGATTTTTGTGTGTATTGTAGCTATGTTTACCAGTGCCATTTCGGAGAGAGTTTGGGAGAGATTTAACCTGCAGTAGTTCAGGTCCCTATCACAGCAGCAGCAGTTCCCCTCCCACTACCCGCTCCCTGCATCCTCCCGCCCTTGGCCTGCAGAGGCTAGTAAGTTCTCATTCTGTCTAAAACACTGGTCAAAAGCCTGGCCTTAATTACTATACCCAAAAAATGAAAATTAAAATGTCTAATTGTGGCTAGCCATCATAACCAACAAGTTACAACAAGGTAACCCGTATACTTAAATAAGAAAAGCAACTGGAAAAGGGATGGGGTATACTCTGTTGTTGAGGAGTAAGTTGACTAGTAACCAAAATGAAGGTGTTTACTTAAAGTTGTTGGATAAGCCTACCAATACAGGTATTCCAGGAAAGGATGGAGTTTGCTTCACGATTCCAGGAATGAAAAGGAGTTTTATGAAGTAGGCAGACACGCATTACGTTCACAGCGAGATAAACCCACTGGACAGATCCGAAATACAGCATGGATTTGGATGGTTTACATCAACATGAATTTGGCTCTGGGTTTTGTAGGGCAGAGCTATACAAGATCTTTCTAGCAGTAAAATTACTTGAAGAGATAATTCCTGGAAACTGTTTTTAATCTGAATTTTAGGGTAACAGTTTCACTGTGCCAGTGAAGCTTGTGTAAGTAGCGGCTCTGCAAAAGAGAATATTTAATACAGTGGAAAATCCAGCAGCTGATGGTGAATGGATCAGGCTCTAGCCTGCAAAAACCTCCCTGTAGAAAAACAGTAATTGCCAGGAGGGGACAGACTGTTGTCCATCATCTACTGTCTCTGCAGTAGACAATGACTTATGTTTAGGAAAAAAAGTCATACAAAACCCTACAGTTTCTAACTGGAGAATAAGCTATCCATAAGAATTTCTCATTTCTGTGTTGGTTAATGTCCTTTCACATGTTTAGAAAATTATCTGCCTAGTGAATTGTAACTTAAAATAGAAGTGTCCAGTCCCTCCTCTTCTAAGCTCTTGTCATCAGAAAAAAGAGCACAAGTTGTGTGTGGAAAATTGCAGGTTTATCAGGAGAACAATTTGTATTTCTTCAAAACATTGCGCAAAACACAAAACATAGAGCAAAATGCATTGTCCTTTACGAAGCATACTGAGAAAATGCCAGATATGAGGACTACCCAGATTGCAGTTTCCTCTGGACTTATTTAGAGAGTATAGGGTGGCCCTTCCAGCTTTATGCTGCCTTAAAGGTTAGGATAGAAAACTGTGAACATGTTGGTACCTCCTGTTAGATAATATGTTGTCTGCAAAACAGAAAGGACTATTTCTCCTCCAGCTGCCTTGTGCCTCCTCTCTGACACATTCACTGCTCGCAGGTAAAATAAAAAGGTGTTTTCTACTCTCGTCTCAACAAGGATTCATTGAGATTGCACAAAATGGCCTGATGTACCTGCTGCTGGAGTTGGTGAAAATACTGTAAGGTGATGCAGGGGGAGTTGAACCAGACATCATTCTTCTGGTTATACAAATTGTAGGATGAAGGTCGATGTCTTCCAGGAAACCAGCCTGCTACACCAATTCACTGCTAAATATTACACTACGCCTTGAAATGAATGGTATTTAGGCTACAAACGGGGAAACCACAGCTGCTTAAAATGGCAGCATTGCCATTACTTGTGACCAATGATCACCTGATGACTTGTTTTCTGAGAGTCACAGCTTCTGAAGCCATGGGAGCACATGAAAGTCTTACGTCTTTTGTTACAAAAAGTAGCTTCATAGCTTTCTATTTGCGGGACGGGGGGGAGAGGAAGCTAGGAAGCGTGATCAGATTGCAGAGCACCCTGAAAGCCAGCAAAACCTGGTTTGTATGCACCTGGCACATAACTGACTTCAGCTTGCAGCCTCTGAGCACTGCTGTGTCCTTTGCGAGGTCGGGGATGCTCACAGATGTGGGATGGCCAGCAATTTGAGAAGCGGGAATAACACTGTGAATAAAGCTCCCCTTCTAGCTGCTGATCCTCTGCTGACCCTGCTTACCTAATTCCCTCTGCAGGGAGCCTTGGAAAAGACTATGTCTTAGGTGAGTAGTAGCACTACTAAGCTGTTCCCAAGGAGGATGGAGGCACACCTATCTAGGGGTGGGGTGGTGGTGTTATTGTTTTAATCTTTCTGTATTTGCCTATATAGAACCTACAAAACACCTCATCAGCTCCTTTTTCTGATAACTACAAACAAGGAGAGTTTAGGCTGGCTTGTTTTGTTGGGCTTTTGGTTTTTTTTTCCCCTTTTGGTGTATTTTGGAGTTGTTAGCTAAGTAGGTTTGCCCCTACCTACTCCATGCTGGTTTATCAGGCAAAAATCAAGAGCAGAAAACATGTACTGAGCTGTTAAAAAAAGCACCGCCATCTCTGATGTTATCCACAGATACGCATCTAGGTTTTAACCAGCTACCCTGTATAGGGGAATCATGCAGTATACTATTTGGCAGATATACAAACGCTGCAGGCTGCTACTGATGGAGAAATATTTCAAGTGTTAGACAGGGTCTCAGCAGTTGTTCAGCTGAGGGTGGCTGTCCTCTAGGAAAGAGCCAAGGCAGATCAGACTGGGCCCTGTTTTTAGAGCCTCCTTCACAACGCAATGACTTGATCCCCAGCCTATCTGTTTATAACACGTGTGCTCCTTCTGCAGCTCAGGACTCCCCACTCCCCTGGGGCTGCTCTCTCTTCCACAGCCCCATTCACCACAATTACATATCCCTGCTTTTCCTCCCTTTCCATATTCAACAGCACAAAAACAAGTTAAGGCAAGTTTTCCATACATAATCAGCAATGTTAGGTCCCTGTGTTTCAATGCACCTAGCCTGAACCCTCTTGGAGGTGGATTTTTGGCAAGAACAAAGCATCGTCCAGCTGAAAATCAGGACCAGTTGAGATCCCCCTGCCACGAGGCACCCAAATTTTCCAAACGCTGTCATAATCCTGCCCTTCAGTTCTTCACTACTTTGATTGAAACTTTTTTCTTTACTTTCCTAGTGTTGGTCTCGCTAGTTGTCTGATTTTTTTTTAAGATCTCTAATATGTTTATTCAAGTAGCTTTTGATATAATTTGAGCTTTATCTCCCCTGTTTGAATGCTCCTCCCATCCCTTTTTCCCCATTTGCCAGTCTGGGATTCTGTGTGTTTTGTTACCTGTTCTTTTTACTAAACCTGCCTCTTAAAAATACTGCATTTGGTTTTCTATAATGGCAGATTTTGCTCCTGGAACAACTCTGCCACCTCTCTTTGGCCAAATTACATGTACATCAGTTCTTATTAATGAAACAGTATCTAACATGACACTTACAGTATTTCAAATCTATCAAAAAATCAACATTTATATGCTTTAATTTTACCATCACTCACTTGGCTATTGTGAAAAAGCATTATCCTTATTTTCAAATTAATTCAGGTGTTTTCTTTGTGCAATAAAATTAAAACTGTACATACTTGTCTTAAAAAAAAAAATCATCAAGGTTACTCATTATGTTCTCTATGTTATCACTAGATATTTAAACATGCCACATACTCTGTGGCCAATTAAAACACTCGCTGCTCTGTGATTTCTGTTCTAATTGCAGCAGTCAGATTGGAGTCTGGGTTTGGAGGAGTTTGGGATGGGTGGAGCAGAGGGGAAGGGGGATGGCAACAAGGGCAAAAACTTCTCTGTATGTTCCTGCACAAAATACAGGTATATATTTCAGTGAAATACAAATAAAATTTTAAGAAACTGAAACTTCTAGCCCTACCGTGTAGATAAACATCTTAAATATCAAATGAGTTGGAAGGGGTTTTTTTATCACCTTCTTTGGTCTGAGAAGGCAGGCAAAACTGCCCAGGTTTTGAAAGTGCACCTGAGGATCTGCACTGGTAGTTTTAAAGCTGATGCCATTAGCCCCCTTTATCTCACAGACAGGGTAATCCTGAAGTGCTGCATTGAAGATGTAATATTAGAGATGAACCGTTGCAGTGCCAAACATCTTGGTTGAAAAGTCCAACTGTTGTGAGAACAGGAGCAATACATACACTTAAATTTTCCCATTCCAGTATCATGAGCTCTCCCCCTTAGAATCTTGTAGCTGTTAGTAAAATCAGCTGTGTTAAGGTCAGCACTGANGCAGCGAGGCGCCCACCCTCTCCCACCCCTGGGTGCCACGCTCCCGCCCGCAGCAGCACCCGGTGAGGCCGAGGGCTGCGCTTGGGGATTTTTAGTCCCTCGCCGGGAGAAATTTGCCGGGTGCTTTTTTCATTAGTAGTAGTAGTATTTCTACTTTTATTGCGGCGTTTGCCTGCAGCCGCCGAGCGGCTGGGGGCCCTTAGGAAGGGTCGTTCACCCCCCCCCCTGCCCCCCCCGGGGGCGGGCCGCCGCGGCGGGGGCGG
>VZTL01018351.1:8251-94679 GCA_013400535.1 Scopus umbretta | reverse complement strand
AACCAGCACAAAAGATAGAGAAATGAGATGAGCTGCGAGTAGTTATATCTTTTGAAAAATGAAGTTTCAAATATGTACTTCATTGTCTAAATGCTCACAGATTTTTTTTTTCCCTATAATAACCATAGAAAATATGTTGGCAGCATATCACAATTAATAATCCATACTCCTATTTATGTGCTATATGCACTCCAAAATTCCCCAGACATATTTATTACCCAAGTTTATAACCAGATTCAAATCAGATCCCACATTTGTGCCAAAAATTGAACTGCAGTCATCTCACAGCAAATAATTCTATATACCTGACAGAAGAGTCTTAAATTCCTGATTTTTCCCAGAGTGCAATTCACTTTAATCTTGTATTAATCTATTTTTCCTTCAATTGCCTGTAAAAGAATCCTATAATGTTACAGTAGTGATTGCGCAGACAGAGGATGGTACTGTACATACGTAGCATCATTGTAGGTTTTTCTGGTCATCTAGATTGTGTAAAATCCTTTGACATTAATTGGGACAAGTTTTCTATCTAGGGTTATGTTGAACTTCTCTTTGAGTGTTTTTTCCACCTCTTCATCTTCAAGAGTTATGAATTCCACCAGATCCATATTTTCCTTGTAGTTGTATGTGGTCTCAGTGAGTGTCCACCCAATTAGTGCTCGAAAGCCATTGGTGGTCTGGAGAGTGCAGATGGACTTCTTTGTAAACAGGGAATCTGGAGACGTCTGAAGGTATGTGCACTGGAAATGGAAATCTTCCACTGTCCGTGGTTCAAGACTGAACATATAAACTTTCCGACACTCTTTTTTCTCCAGAAGATCAGAATTAGAGAAATTTTGATTGGGGATATGTTGTTTCCGTCTCACTTTCTCAAGGTACCAGATGGCATTTTTTTCTGTGAAGCGAAAGATGCCGGGAGCCTGGGGCTGGTCTTTCCCCGACACAAGCTCCATCGGTTGCCACATCTGATAGGATACACCAAAGCCTCCGTCAACAATATAGGCTTTGCCATCAATAACTACCTTTACAAGGAGATGGGTCATGATGGTGGCATACGCGTTTTGATGTGGATTGAACACATAAGCTCCTAGAAAGCTGGTGTCGTACCCCAGGCGTTTCAGGACCCAGCCCAAGAGCTGGTTGTTTTCCATGCACCAGCCACCCCGCTTCCTCCGCACAATTTTGTTATAAACCTGCTCCAACTCCAAAGTAATTTTCTCTCCACAATGGATGCTGAGGTTTTCGAAGGGAACAGCACGGATGTGGTGCTGAAATATATCGGTTAAGGTTTCCAAATCTTGTTTTTCAAGAGAACCTTTATAGCAGGTTCTCGCAAAATATTCTTCAAGGTTCATGTCACCTGTAAAGCAAGGAATTGCATTTTGGTTTTGTTTCTTTACATCAATGATTTATGTTGCTGTGAAAAACTGCCCAGGCTGCTGCCAGCAAAGGTGCTTTAACCTACTGAACCTCATCAGAGCAGTTTTTAAAGGTAACAAGTATTCATATCAAACGGCTCTCAGAGCAAAGAAGAGCAGTGCATGTGAGGGTTTGCTTTTTGTCTTAGCGTCATCTCTATGGCAAACAGCTGATGCAATTTCAGCTTGATATGCGGTGGCTGTGCAACAGGGATGCTGTATTTGCATTGTAACAGCAGGGTTAAGAAGAAATGTAAGACCACGCTAGGGAGCGTTCAGGAGGTTTCATGAAAACCAGTCTAAATCCACTGTTCAGTGAAAGGAGTGTCAGTGGGGGAAGCAGTGTCATCTGCCAGTTGGAGGGAGGATAATTTGAGCTAGGATTCACATGTTCTTTTCATGAGTCTGCCACTGATCTATGTGACAGTAAATAAATTGCTCATTTGGTACATGTCGCTCCTTCACCGCTTACAAAAAGTGAAAATGATACTCCCTGCACATTTTGTAAAGTGTCAAGTTTTATTCAGATAATTATAACTGAAAAAAACCTCTGACCTTTGCAAGAGTTGCAGACCACTGAGTCTCTTGTCTGCTCTGAGTGTTGCACAAACTCGTTTTGGTGTTGGAATAATGAGTCTGAATGGAGACGAGTGACCTAAAAGACAAAGAGCACATCTCTATTCCCCGCTGTGCTCCATGTCTCACAGGGTGCCCTGAAAATGGACAGGGGCTGCTTTACGTCTCTCTAGTCCTGGCCTTTCTCAAAACTCACTTTATTCCTCCCAGAGGAGGAGCAACTGAGAATTACCAAAGCCTTGTACAGTGCATCTCTGGTCTGTCCTGCCTCCAGCCAACCTCCTGACCTGCCTTGGTAGGACTCCTCATGAACAAGATTGCTGGATGAGGGACTACTCAACAGATTTTCTGCCTTCTAAAACCATGGAAAGTCACGCTCAGTCTTCTGGCTTTGGCAATGGCCCATCACAGTCTGCTGGCCACCATTATGAGCTGGATGCTTTGTAAGTATCTGATAGATACTGTTTGTAAAACAAACTGTAGATTGTCCGCTTGGGTATGGAGCTGGGCACAAAATGTTTTGAAGGCTTGAACCTTTGCAAAGAAAACACTAAGCATTTCAGCAGTCTAAAGCTACTGCAAATATTTAGCTTCTTGACAACCCATAACGCTACTTGGAAATCTTTTGTGCATACAGTAAGCTGAGGCTTAGACACTTAATATTAGTGACTCAGGAAGACTATTGTATTCAGATAAATTCAGCGGTGAACCGATGAATGTTTACTGCAAACTAGAATTTCTCAAGATGATTTTCAGTGACAGATTCATGACGTGTATATGCGTGGTATAGAAGCAGCTGTCCAAAGTGAATGGAGAGCCCCATCAAAAACTGCATGTTATCTTCTACAGAAAGGAATTTAGCTTGCAATGATATTTAAGTGTATTGTTGGGGGATATTCTCAATGTAATACTTGTTAAGTAGAACATAAGACTTCTGGCACTTTTTTCTTTTGATTTGCAGAATCCAAGTCTATCCGATCCTACCTGCTCAAATTCTGAATGCAAAATAGATCACACCAGCATAAAGCTGGTTCCCAAGTTTATATTATCTGTAATTTCTCTCTGCAGCTCCATAATATGATTGATCAGCATTAGCTCCTGACTGCAGGAGATGAAAGCTACAGTTCTTTTGAACTGTGAGCAGATCAGATGAAAAGCTAGATACCAAGAAGGTAGTCCCACAAATGTGGCTATGATTTACGTGGAGAAAAACGCCAGCAGAAGAACTTTAAAGAACTACTTCTAAACGTGCAAATGAAGGTGTTCATGCAAAAATATTCCTTAACAGGACTATACACACTATCAGCAATTCCACTGTTAAAGTATGTTATCTGTCTACTTTGGACTTTCTGGGGTACGCAAACCACAGCTTGGAATTTCATTTTATGAAGTTGTTTTTAAAGGTCTGTAATTTTATTCCCATAAAGCAGAATCTATTGATTATTAGATTGCTTTTTTGCTTCCTTTGCCTTTGCAATATTTTTAAAGTTAAAAATCTAAAAGAGTAACTTCTGACAAGAGGTCGTAGTTCTAAATTTCTAACAAGCATTGTATCTAAACAAAAGCATCTCTCTCATAGCCAAGAGAATCTCCTCCGGAGGAGCAGAAAGACGGAAGAATCGAAATTGCAGTATCATTTTTTTGCCCTTTTTAAGATCCCAGGTTTAGCAGGCAATATTTTAGCTCTATATCCACACATTTTTATAACATTTTTCCTAAAGAGAACACTGCTTATATTAATGCCCATGACCTTTACCATCATAAATAAATCAAGTTCGTTGTTTGGGTGTTTTGGAGGTTTATTTAAGAAAATAAACTTACCTCTTAAAATAGCCTTATTTATTGATTGATATATTCAGCTTCTGGGTTGTTTGTATCACTGGGACAGCAGTCAGTAAAGCCAGGACTGGATACAAATTGCAAGGGTTGTTTTCCTCTATAAGCTCCTCTGGCCCCCACTCCTGAATCTTAAATGCAGAGAAGGGGCAGAGTCCACCCAAAATGAATGCACATTTTTGGACTTCACTGATCCATGAGCAAATTAAACTTTGTTTCTTCTCTATTAGTAGATGTTTATGTTTGCCCCTGGTTAAGACCAGACTGAACTTGTTTTCCATGTAAAATAATTACAGTAGGCAGTCGAAAACAGTTCCATAATTTTTTCAAATTAAATTATTGTTATTTTGCAAGCCAGCATTTTGCAGTAGAGGATAGTCATTTGCTTCCTTGTGGGTGCACTGAATTGCCAAGGTATTGCAGGCTGCGTTTTCCCAGGCTCTGCAGATGCACAAAATGACCCTTCTTTTCTCACAAAGGAACTTTTTCGATCTGTTCAAAGCTTCCACAGCAACAGGTAGTTATGTTGGAGCTGCCAAGCCTAACAAATACCGTGACAAATATCTATTTGCACAAAGTAATGCATTTCCTCTCTCAAAATTGGCCTTCTGCATCTTCAAAGTGTTGTAGGGCTGTTTATTTAATTCTTCCCCTGACAAGCATGTCTCCTCATCATTGACGGAGGTGGAAAGCTGGAGGTCACTTTTGGGAAGGCAAAGAGCATGTTAGACTGCATCTGGGAAAACACCTGAGTTTTAGGCACATCAGGTGCCCCATGAGTCTGTGTGGTTGACTAATATGAGCGTGAAGATCTTTTCCTCGGCTGAGGACTGACGCTCTTCTGTCACCCTCTTTTATGACACACCATGTACAGTACCTGCACAGGTATCATAAAGGTAAAAGACTTTTGTGTTATGTATAACATGCTGTGAAACCACACCAGTGGCATGGCCTAACCTGCCAGTGTTTTCTTTTGCATCTGCAGTATTACTTATTTAAGGTAGCTTTAGTGCAGAATACTGTTTGTAATAAATATGAAGAGTTTTATCTATAATACTGCTGTGCCCACTTGACATCCATTGTGGTTTAGCCCTGTTGGCAACCAAGCCCCACACAGCCGCTCGCTCACCCTGCTCCCTGCCATTGGGATGGGGGAGAGACTCAGAAAGGTAAAAATGAGAAAACTCATGGGTTGAGATAAGAACAGTTTAATAATTGAAATAAAATAATAATAACAGTAATAGTAATAAAAACTGTAATGAAAAAGAGAACAGTGAGAGAGAAGGAAACAAAACCCAGGGAAAGAAAAAAAAAATCAAGTGATACAACTGCTCACCACCCACCGACCAACATCCAGCCCGTCGCCGAGCAGCGATCGCTGCCCCCCGGCCAACCCCCCCAGTTTCTATACTGAGCGTGACGCCGTATGGTATGGAATAGCCCTGTGGGCAGGCTGGGGCAGCTGTCCTGGCTGTGCCCCCTCCCGGCTCCTTGTGCCCCTGGCAGAGCGTGGGGAGCTGAACAGTCCTTGGCTGGTGTCAGCACTGCTCAGCAACAACTGAACCATCAGGGTGTTACCAGCATTGTTCTCATCCTAAATCCAAACCACAGCATGTGCCAGCTGCTAGGAAGAAAATTAACTCTGTCCCAGCTGAAACCAGAAAAACATCGCAGAATGTAAGGCCCCAGAAGTTTAGATTATAGTTTGCAAAGTTTGATCTAACTCTGTTTCTATTTTTGATACCAAAAGCTTGATTTTTAAAACTGTTGCATTGTCTCAGCTTCTATTGATTTTGTTGTGATTCCAGAGACACAGAAAAAATCAGACTCAGAAAAACTGGACACTCAAAATTAGAGAGCTTTAGGGGTTTTTTAAGTGCCCTCATATAAGTAGCTCACTTTAAGTCAATTTCTGATAAGGGAAGAGGACTCAAGTCTTTCAACTTATTTCATCATAAGCTAATCAGCACCTAATAGTGGCTTGTTTTGAGAAAGTCTTAACCTTTCTTTTTTTCATGGTCTTTGAAAGCCAAATTCAGCTCCACTTTCTATTTCAGACTGTTAAAGGAAGTGAATAATTTGTAAAACTCTGCTGAGAAGATTGGAAATAATACCAAAAAAGGTTAGAGGTCTTTTGTGTAAAATGGTAACACAGCTTTTCCTTCTGTATCATTTTGGTCTCCTTTGCCACAAAATATATCTAAAATAAAATGAGATTCCAAGAGGTGGAACAAAATGTTATGGAATCAAAAAGCAATTTCCATATGAGCAAATTAGAGGTAGTAAGACATCTCAGTTTCTAAAGGAGAAGCTTAAGAAAAAATATGCAATTGGTATATCCAGTTAATTAGCAATGTACTTGAATTTACCAAGCTTTGTGTTCATCTGACTAGCTCAACTTTACAATCAGATTAATGCTATTAATGTTAATTTTAGAACTTTTTATATTGGATATTTAAAGATCCATCTAGCACAGCATTAGATCGTATCCACTAAATTAGGTGGCAAGCCACGAACGTTTACTGGTACGAGTTTGTTCTCCAGCACTATATTGAATTTGTCTTTCAATGTCTTCTCAACCTCTTCATCTGTAAGAGTTGTGATCTGCACCAGGTCCACATCCTCCACGTAGTTATACTTCATCTCAGTGAAGGTCCATCCAACTAAGGCATAAAGCCCTTCAGTAGTTTGGAGACTGCAGATTGACTTCTTCTGAAGTATGTTATCTGGAGACACTTGTAGGTACATGTTTAGCTCCTGAAAGTCATTTATATGTCGTGGCTCAAGAGTGAATGTATATATTTTTCTGATATTCCCCAGTTCCGGAGTATCAGTGAGAGGGACACTTTCCTTGGGAATATAATGCTTCCTTTTGACTTTCTCGAAGTACCAGGTGCCGTTGTCTTCCATGAAGCGGAAGATGCCGGGGATCTGGGGTTGATCCTTCCCAGAAATCAACATCAATGGCTGCCACGCCTGGTAGGCACCGCCAAAACCAGCATCTACTATATAGGAATTTCCCTTGACCACCACCTTCAGTAGGATATGATTTATCTTAGCAGTGTATGCCCTTTTTGCTGGTTCATAACTATTTCCTCCAAGAATACAAACATCATACCCTAATTCTTGCAAGGCCCAAAATAAAAGGTGGTTGATTTCCAGGCACCATCCACCACGTTTCTTTCTCACAATCTTATTGTAAATAGATTGTAAATCCAGTTCGATGGTCTCCCCGCAATGCATGCTGAGGTTTTCAAAAGGAATTGCCTGGATGTGATGCTGGAAGATGACTGTTAAGGTTTGCAAGTCTGCATCCTTATGGGACCCATTGTAAGAAATTCTTGCAAAATACTCTTGAATATTCATTTTGCCTGTGTGAGCAGAAAAAAAGGCAGTTACTGTCGTGCAGCTGTCAAGGGCTTCACTCCTATTTCTGTAGCACGGGTTAACCAGCCTGCAAATGTAGCCTAGGCTGTTTTATTGAGGATTTGAAAGAAACCTGTGCCCTTGATAAGAGATGAATGCAGCCTAGACCCGTCTGTGTCATCTGTATTACTAAAAAGCGCAATGAGGATAGGAGGAGATGACAATAATGCTTCCTCTTTCTCAGATGTTGCCTTCAGCCCAGGCGGATGTCTTTCCTATGGGAAGACAAGGCACATGGCACAACAGAATCTCTGGCCCCAGATGAAGGTCCCACGTGACAAAAAAATCTATAAAACTGACAAACAACAGATTTGCAGAAAAGGTGCTAGACCATACTTGCGTAAAAGTCACAGCAATTTCTTACGGTTTCTTTTACTGTAACAGGTAAGCAATTCTTTATTTATCCCACAGCTAATTTAACTGGAAGATTTTACACTCATGGCTTCAGCTAACTGGGATTAACATCTCAGTGTGTCACCATTTTAGACAGGCTTCCATGTGAAGTAGACTGTTGTTTTCTTAATCTCTTTAGTTTCCCTGTGGAGTTCAGACGGAGCTTTGACCCTGGCTGTTTGAAAGGAAGGAACTGTTAATTTTTCTAACCTAAGGGTCAGAGGAATTGATAATTACTAAGAATACATTCAAGATGTATTCATCATCTTCTGGTTTCTTTTACCATCTTTTACAAACCAAAAGCCTTCATTTCAGCTGAAATTATTTGATATATTTTGCGTCTTCATGTCTCTGATCCCATTTCCTTTCATTAGGAGAAAGAGACTGTCATTGGTGCGTGGCCGAGGTCCAAAAGGTTCCCTATAACACTTCTAATCCACTGACTCATCTGGTATCTGCAAGGACTCCTTTTGCCATTAACTTAGATTTAATTTGGCTTTTTTCTATGCAAGGATATTTGTTTTCCAGAACAATTCACAGTCTGCTAAAGACTGTATTAATTTCCAAAAGGTCTGTGGGTATCTTGCTCTTTGAAAGCAGTTGCACATTCTCTGGGAGGATTCTCCAAAAATCATTTGATACAGATGAGATGGGAGAGATTACCTTCTAGCAACTATTCTCAGCTTTGGTCCAACTGCTCCCCTAGGAGTGACCAGCAGTTTGACCCAATGCCCATGCCAGCACTCAAGCGAGTGCTGGGAGTTTTTGAAAATCCCACCTCAAATACATAGGTGGAAATATCCCCACCCCAGCAGGTGAGCACATCAGATGACCTAATCTGTAGACTTTGACCAGAATTTTGATGCCAGCAGCACAACTCACTTGACTTAGTTGTATTGCTCCTGATCTGCACTGGTATGAGGATTCAGACTGGCTGATGCAAAAACACAGGAAAATGTAACAAAAGAGAGGACTATCCCAATAGGGGAATAAGAAATAAACATTTTCACTTCAAAAGGACCCAAAGAGGCTACATGAAAAAACAGTAGTGTGTCTTTGATACAGCATTTTATGGGTTGGGGTTTTTTTTGCCATCCCTTTTTTAGGACAAGGGCACTCATCTCTGGCAGAATCTCCTTGGAAACGCTGGTTGTAGAAAGCCATTCCCTCCCCAACAGATAGCACATGTGTACACTGGCAAGCTCATCCTGTGGTCCTCTGCCTCATTTTTCTTTCTATTCTCACTTTTAGCCATTTTGCATAGCCAGATGGAAACATCTTTTCCCTGTGACAACTGTGTCAAGCTGAACCTCTGTGACCAGGAGGGGCCCAAGCGAATTCGTTAGCCTGGTGGGTGCGATACGCTTGAAATTTGCTTTCAAGCAAAAAACAACCAGTCCCTGCTCTGGGCCAGCAGCAGAAGACCTGATGCCCTCTCTATTACTGGTCTCCTGGGTCTGGGTGTCCCGATCACCCCAGTGAGAGTGAAGCGTATAACCAGCTTCCCTCTTCCAGCCATGAGCAACCTCCCCATCGAGAGCCTCCATGGGGTGCTGGCAATGAGGCTTTGGAAAAAAGTCTTTGGGGAAATTCGCAGGCTGTGCCTCAGTTTCCCCAGCTGTCCCTTCTCTGGCCTTATCAATTTAAAGTCTGTATAGTAGAGGCAGCCTCGTCACGGCTGACAAAATGGGCTCCGATATCAATGAATACTTAAAGAGGTTTCAGTATAATGAAGCTGCAGTACAAAATCATTGGTGTTGGGGAGCATTCATGTAAACCAGTGTTTACTCCCTCGCCTTCCCGGAGGCAGCTTTCCATGGGCACAACCATTCCCACTGTGCTTGTGATAGGGCTGCAGCAGCGAGCAAGCCCTCGCCCAGGGAACAGTTTGCATTCCAAAATGGGGTTGCCAAATACTTGAAGCCTCAGCCCAGGTCTCAGCCTCATTTACTTTTGCTCCTGCGGCAACCAAGCTTCCTTCAGCATTTGTGCATGTTTGCAGGAGCAGTGTGGTGGGTAGCGAGATTCAAACGTTAGTTCTGCCTGTCTGCAAGCATCCCTGGGGATCGCTGTGTCCTTTCATCGTTAGGCTGAATAGTTCTCTGCTAAAATTCATGAGAGGCTTCCAAAGTTGGATCCTCTTGCACATGCCTATACCATTTGTTTGATTTTAAGCTACGCTGCAAGTCAGGAGCTGGGTTTTCCATAGACTCCGGCTCAGCATGAAGGGGTTAGTTTAAGTCTCGAGCATTCGATCTTTGTCCTTGGACAATGACACCCTTGCAATGCAACGCCTGCTATCAGCCATGGGATTGCTGTAATTTTCACTTTGCTACTATGCCTACAGTGTTAAGCACATCGTATGCAGACACACAGGGGTGGGCTTTTCCAAATAGGCTTTTCCAAACAGGCTGACCCACAGCTGAGGGTTGAAATTAAAGATGAGGCACTCAGGCACTTACCTCTCAGCCAGCGAGCTGCGGCTTTCTGCCCTGGTTTGCTCCAAAGTTCCCAGGAATAGTTGTACTGGGAACTGCTGCTCTTAAAGGTGCAGGCTACCCTTACTGCCTGGCAGGGACAGTATTATCCTCCAGCAGAGCAGGAGAAGAGGAGCGAGAGTTTCTGCTTTTATAATAATTGATATTCTGATGGCTTTATGGGTTTATTTGTATTGGCATATGTGTAGAAAGCCCTGTCATGCAATTCATTGTGTTAGGTACTGTACAGAAAGCCTGAAAATGATCCAATCCCCAAATTGCTTACGATATTGAGTAGATTTTAACCTCCCATGTTACTGATTGAGAACAGAAGCCCTCCAGGAATGCAAAGAAGAAATACAGTATGAGTATCGCAAGCAACTTTTGAAAGTGGTTATAAGCCCATCCGCAACCCCACAGGTCACCCCGGTGCTTCAGTGTCTAGGGTACCTTAATGGTTGCACCCGTGCTAAAGCAGCAAAGAGTTCAAATTTTGATACAGATTTTACGTTGTTGGCATTCATGTGGCCTGGATCCCTGTAGGAAGTGACTTACGACTGAGAGCTACTAATCCAAGCCAAGGAAGTCACTGATTTCTTGGTAGGGGGTAGCAACTGTTGAATTAATCACACTGCACCGAGCTATTCTTCACGGCTGATCTCAAAGCAGCAAGGTCAGGTTTGCAAAGTCATTTAGCTGCCTAAATCCTCTTGGGTTCAAAGAGAAGCCCTGTCCGATGCTGAAGAGAAGCCCATGTCCTGAGATGCTGCTCCCAGAGANTGGGTTCAAAGAGAAGCCCTGTCCTTCAGCAGCGAGGATGCTGCTCCCAGAGCGCGCTGCACTCCCTGAGCCTGCTATGCCTTTAAGGATTTGCCTCCAAAGTGAGTGATAAGGTAAAAGCAAACTAGTGCAATCTGAAATTAAAAGCCTCTTTTTTTTTTTTTCCCCCCTTCCAACAGAGAGCTTCATTCAATTGCTCAGCAATAAAATCTGCTTCTGTGGGTGTGCTGAGCATGAGGTCCAGAAGCGCTGAGCTGTGCCACGAAGTGGGCAGCAGCCGGAGCAGCGGACGGGGCACGCACGCAAGGAGATGAGTCAGCTGAAAGGAAAGCATTTAAGCATTTTTTCCTATTCTTGCTTGCTCTTCATATGCTGAATCTCTGGGGCAGCAGACATAACACGCTACCCCTTCCCCTGAGCCTACAAAACAGCCCAAAGCATGCGCCCAGGCACAGGGAAAGGAACTGGCACAGCCCTTTCTAGGCGTTCCCCGTGTCTGCGTTCCCACAAATGATGGAGCTTCTTGGCTCTGACACGGACCTTCTCCTGCCCCGCACTTCTGCGAGACCTGGCCAGGCTTTTACGTCTGTCCTGACGCTCTGCCCCAGCTGCCAGGCTGCTGCAAGGAAAAACCCGCCAGGTTTGTTCAGCCTTCCCCTAACCTGGGGACCCAAGAAGGGTACAGCTTGCAAACAAGCGAGATCTTGGGACAGTGTCTTCTGACTATCCGTGTGGCAAACTGCTGGTCCTCACTATAAGAAGCCCCTTTTTCTTCTGCAATCCCCTATAGGGTCAGTCGTTAACATTTCATTTCCCTACAGGATGGGGGAGCCTCATGCGCTGTAAGGGACCATTGCACACATGCAGCCACACACATACGGATCCGTCTGACTCTGGGAAGAGGGGGATTTGGGGAACTTGCTGTGTCTCTATGAAATACATTGTGAACACGCAGAATAGGTTTTATTAACTATAAACTGCTACTGAAAGAAAGCTACACATATTGCATAACAAATAAAAAAGGGTCAGTGAGTTGTATTTTTAAAAGCCTTAGCTGCAAAATATCAGCACATACAAATAATCAGGACAACTGCAGTGATTAATGAAATTTTTTACTTTGGGGATACACATTGTAATTTGGGAAAAAAAAAACCAGCTGAATAGTTCTACTTCACAATTATTGATTTTTTTATTTAATTGCAATTCACTTATATCATTTACTTAATTGTAAGTGCATAGTTGTAATGCTTCCATGATTTGTACATAAAGGAACATCAAGCATCATCTCAAAGGGCAAAGTGATTACACTGGAGTAATTTCTCATACTAAAAATGTTAACCTTTAGGTATCTGATTAAGATTCACAGTTTCTCCTTATATCAATATAATTAGTATCACTGCAAACACATCCTCAGTAGAACAGGTATGTTTCAGGAAAAATAATTCTGCGCATGTGTTTGAGTTTAGCCAGGATAATTAATGTGCAGTAACATTTGGAGAAGAGTAGCACTCTTATGAGAGAAGTGTGTAATCCCAGCAGTCTGCTGCTGTGTGGGAGCAAACAAAATGCATGGGAGATGCTTTCAGTTCAAAGAAATACTGCTTTTTGGTTATATCACTGAGACAACAGGAGTCATGTAAAGTCTGAAACAAACCAGAATTGCCCGCTAATAAATCTCGTCATCAGTTTTAGGCCATAAATAGCCTGCCCCTAAGCATTCGCACAGCGCGGCAGAGGCGTGGGACTGTCCAGCTGCTGCGTGAGAGGATGCTGTGAATGCAAGAGCAAAAAGGATGGGCTTATGGCTTAACTGTAGCAAACTCGGCACTGGATGCCTTTGTTTTTCTGGCTATTAAATTCCAAAAATAATACAGTATTCATTTAAGAGGTGGGTATGATTTTCCCCAGGTGGCAGCACAAAGTAATAAAGAAAGAGACATACAGCTCCATCGCTCTGCCCTGCCACTCTGGGTGTATTTGGAAAAGCTTTTAAGAGATGAAAAGAGCAGGGAATGGGCAGAGTCTGCTTCCAGCTAAGCACAAACAGAAGGAGAGCGATTCGATTGTGCTAGGAAGAAATTATTTGTACCGAAACCAAAAAGAGATGCAGGAGCAGTTGTGAAAATCAATTTCTTTTCCAGATCCATGCTAATATGTTCTGCCTTACACTGGTGTAGATGGAAAGAGAAAGCTTAACCTTTAGATGCTCGCCAGAAATAGGGGGAAAGATTGCATGTAATGCCACTGGATTGAATTATAATTCAGGCAGTGAGTTAAAACAGAGACAACCTGCTTGTATTGATGGGTACAAATTTCTTGTCCAGTGTTATATTGAATTTCTCTTTCAGTGCTTTCTCCATTTCTTCATCTGCAAGGATTCTGATTTCCACCAGATCCGTATTATCCTTATAATTGTACTTTATCTCCGTAAGTTTCCATCCCACCAAAGCCCGGATGCCGTCGGCGGTCTGCAGGCTGCAGATAGACTTTGTCACAAACAGCGAGTCTGGTGCTGTCTGCAGGTGGGCGTTGCAGGTTCTGAACTCTTCGATGTCTCGTGGCTGAAGGGTAAAGAGATAAACCCGACGACAAACTTCTTTTTCCACATTATGGGAAGTGGAGATGCTTTGGTTGGCAACCCACTGCTTCCTTTTCACCTTCTCGAGGTACCAGACCCCGCTCTCGTCCACGAAGCGAAAGACCCCAGGAGTCTGCAGCTGGTCTGTCCCTGAAATCAGCTCCATTGGCTGCCACATCTGGTAGGCCATCCCAAACCCCCCATCCACAATGTAGGATTTGTCATCAAGCTCCACTTTTAGCAGCAGATGATCGATTTCATCCGGATATGCGTCATACTCCGGGACATAAACTTTTGATCCCAGAAGGGTGACGTCGCAGCCAAGGGTTTTCAGGACCCAAGATAAAAGGTAGTTGTTTTCCATGCACCAGCCCCCACGTTTCTTCCTCACTATCTTGTGGTAAGTTGCTTCCAGGTCCAGCTCAATGTTTTCCCCACAGTGGATGCTGAGGTTTTCAAAAGGGACCGCTCGGATGTGGTGCTGGAATATATCCGTCAAGGTAGCCAGGTCCATCTTATCATAGGAGCCCCGGTAAGAAATTCTGGCGAAATACTCCTTGATGTCCATGTTACCTCTGAGAGAAGGGTGAAAAAAAGAAATAATAGGTTGTGTCAGAAGTGATGGAAGGATTTTCCCCATCCCTTACAATGGGGTGCTCATCAGTATGGGCGGCCTGCTCAGAAGAGGAGCGGGATTTGACTAATGGCCCCATCAAAGGCAGCTGAGCGTGAGTATTAGCGCCGAGGGAAGCCAATGGGACACTGCTGATGAGCACAAATGTTATTTTTAATTGTTTCTTTTACAGCTGTGACGAGAGGCTCCAGCTGTGCTAAGCACATTTTAGTCGAGAGTTCCTGCCCAGCAAAGCTACAAATCTCCATAGGAAGGAACAAAAACAGTAGCAGCATTGTTTCCCCGCTAGAAATTATAGGAACTTAGATTCTCCAGATCTGAACTGCTTTACTTGTGGTTTGACTCAACAAAGCAGAAGCAGAAAACAAATTCTCCCACCCTTGCAGACTATCCAGAGCCTCCTCTGCAACCTAACCTGAAATAAATCTGCCCTGCCGTGTTATTTCCTTCATTATTTAGGCAGCCGGGCACGAGCTGGTCTCACCTGCTCCTGCTCTCTGTGCTGGTGGTAGCAGGCATGACCCGGAGGGCAGAAGGGGTTTTTTTAGGGCAGAAAAGGCTATGGGAGGTTTTTCCCTGCATCTGCTGTGATCCACCTCCCCACAGTATGGCTTAGCTTCCTGGCTCTGCTAATCAGAGCCCTACACCAGCAGCAGAAGGAAACCAAGGTTTGGGCCAAAACTACAAGTTTTCAGGGGGCCTCACATTTTCTGATATCATTTTTGGGTTGCATTTACTCTTTCAACTCGTAGTCTCCATGGGCAGTTGCCCCTGGGTTGTCTAGGCATCGCCTTCCCCATCCCAACCACAGCAGAAGGGCTCAGCTGGAGGCTGTGTTTCATGAGCATGGGGATGGAAAGCAGCTCGAGCCCTCCCAGCCCTTGATAGTAAGGAAACAAGAAAGGGATTTTGATGTAGTCAAATACTTTTTTATGCCTCCCCAGGCACTGCTAAATTCCAGACATCTCTGAGTACAGAGCAATGTTGTTCAGATTATTGACCCAAGAGGTCCCAAAATGTTCTCAAGTTCCTGTGTACGGTTCTTATGGAAAAATTGTAAGAAAAAGTCCAACCATTCCAACAGGATTAGATTTTCAATCTGATGAAAAACAGCACACACCAAATCGCATGGGAATTTTGGAAAGATACTTTCAGTATACAAACAAAGCAATGAAAACAAAAAATTTCCATTTGGTGTAATATCCTGGCAGAAACAGAGGGTGTCCCCATCTGGCTTCCCACATTTCCTAACCTTTAGGGTAGAAATGTTACAGAAATCTGTAACTATCACGTCACGGCCACTGCCACGTCTCCAACACCCAACAAACAGGCCTGAATGATCCCACGCTAGGCTGAAAGCATCAGGTTATTATTCAGGGGATTGTCTTTGTTCAGCTTTTGGCTCATTTTCAAGCTTTTCCCCAAAGCCCCTGAACTACAACTCTATTGATTTTTGAAAACTTGGCAGAAACTTAATTCTTGCTGTGTGAACTTTAAACCTGCATCGCCAGCAATGAGATGGTTTTCCCTTTCTTTCTCCCTTTCTTTCACTTTGCCACAGCAGGCGAAACGTGTAGTAACTTTTACTTAAAGGGAAAACCTTAGTGTGGGGTTTTCCTGTCCATCTGTCCACCTGTTGTGGGTGTTTATAAGGCCCTTTCAACTGCAGTATCTGAAATGTCAGATGGCACAAATGCCTGATCTGCTGGAGGCTGATAAATGAGTAAATAAACCAGGGTACCTATTACACCAAGCGGCTGAGCGTTTCCCGCTCTGCTATTACACCATGTTCTGCTGTGTTTTGTCTTCAAACAGATTTTACTTCCTGATCAGGGAGCGCTCAGCTACCAAGGTTTGGGGGTTAAAAAAACAGGCTTACCTGGAAAATCAGTTCAACTGCCAGTGTATCTCCAGGGTTTGAGGGGGGATGGCTTTAGGCTAAAGCAAGTGCTGTGGCTGGCTGTCCTTTACTTAGCACGGACAGGGCTTGAGGACCGTTCTCCAGCTCCTCTTCAGGGGAATGCCTTTTCTTTCAACTTGCTTTCACCCGCCTCAGATTGCAAAATCTGGAAAAAAAAAAAAAAAGGGTGGAGCAGCTGTAGTGAGCAAGCAAAACCAACAGCACTGACTCGACACACATGCGAAACTTGGTTGTTACTAGAGCAGAGGCTGCTTTGCATTTTCCCTCGTTTCCTGCTTTCTGTAGCGATTAGCTTGGGCTATGACAAAAAAGCTATCGTTTTGTTTCAGCAGCTAGCTGAATGCACTCGGGTACTATTTTTTCCCAGGTATTAGGTTACTAATTGTTTGGAAACACGGAGAAGAAATCTTGCGTGCATTCAATCTGAGAAGGTTTTTTGAACTGTTTCTGAAAAGCAGCAAGATTTCGGCACAGTAGTTTGCACTTGCAACCCCCTTGCCCCAGTCAGCACGCACGAGAACTTCAGCACTGCCTTTGCTTAAGTTGCTCTCTATCATTTACATGCTTTTTTTTATTACAGTAAATTTCACAGAATGTAAGAAAGCACTGGGACAGCAGTGTGTCTTCTTTGGTCTTTGCCCACAAGTAGCACCCGAGGATGTCGTGGTGGTGAAGATGCTATTGGCAAAGAGATGACTATGGAGTGCTAACACATTGGGAGCTCCATCCTTTCAGCGTGTTTCATACTGCTTTTGTATCTACAAATTTTGCTTGCATGTTGCCAAGTTGTCTTATTAATTCTCATATATACAGCTGGATTCTTTCTTGTTAGTTCCCCAAGAGTAGTTCCAGTCCTTCACATTTAGTATCAACGGCAAGTTTCATTCAAATACTGATTTATTGGAATAATTAGCAGAGATAATATATCAGACCAAACAGAGATGTCTGTGGTAATGCATTACACGGCTCCACTCCCATATCAAAATGTGGCTTTTTATCATCCCATCAGTGGCCAGTGTTTGACCCCGCAAGCGAGAACTGATGCTCAAGCCGAGAGGCGCTGAAGGGAATGGATTACCTGCCCTTGTCAGGCTCCTCTGGGCAGATGCAATTTGGTACAAAGAGGAAGTTCATATTCCCGGGTGGAACTTGCTGTACATGGAATTATCCCTTCTCTTCCCACAGGCTAAGACCCCCTCATTTTGACAAAGAGAAGCCAAAAGCTGAGCAGGCAGACCCACAGTCCTGGTGGGAATCGTACCAAAAAGCAGCCCATGGACCCATGGCTGTGCGATGTGTGAGCACACCTGGCTGTGCTCCTTGCCCAGAGTCATTTGGGATCACAGATGGTGCCAGAACTGGACAGTTGTCATGGTCCCTCAGGCAAATACGTGAAGTGGTTCGGGATCTGTTCCAGCTAACTTTGGGGTCCCATTAAGTCACAAGTGTTTTTTAACCAAGTAGGAGCAAACCCCATTTCTCCGGGTACTTTCATACTCAGCTTTTCTCAACTCCTCTCTCCTTACCCTATAATGTAGCTCTGATATTGAGCATTTTCTTCCCGTGTCTTTCAAATTCTCATCCCAACTCACTATCCTATGCCATCATTCCTGCATCACTCTCCTTTTTCTTCCCATCCTGCACATTCTGCTCCTCAAGCCATTAAAACCATGAGCTCTCGTTCTCCCCAGGTGCGCCCAAGGCCATCAGAGGGCAAAGCTCACCCAATGAGCACTAAAGGTAAGAAAAGGCTGATCTTGACCCAGAAGCCTTGCCAGAGTCTGTTTGCATTCCAGCCCTGTGCCAGGTCACTGGGGCTGATTTCAGGCTTGGTGGGGCAATAAACTGCAATCACGGCTGCTGGGTAAAGTGGCCACGACGTGCCTGTGCCCGTCCTCAAAAGCAGCAAAGGGCAAAGCTCAGCTTGGGCTGGCTGGGTTGCGGGACCGTGACCACGGGGTGAAGGTGCAAACCGGAATGTCCTTGGAAAGGATATTGTTGTCCACCTGGACACTGTAAAACAGTTTCCCAGCCTTGGCAGGAGCTGAAACTGGCTGAGCTTTTTCCAGAAGACCCTCAATGTAATCGCGCTTGCTTTCATTTATTTATAAATTTAAACTGCCGACAGCATTTAATTTATTACGGGAATCCTTCTCTCATCCTAACTCTCCTGAGAGGCTGTATCAAATATCCTTTCCTCTCCACTTTAACAGAGTATTATATGCTGCAATATTTGCCTGGGGAAATAAAAGCATTGGGTGCCCTGTTTGGGATAATAGTCAAATGTCTGCTCACTGTTAAACAGCTATGCTCTATAATGACCTCTGCAATGGGCTGTATAACAAAGCAAGGTATATTATGTTATATTATATTATATTATATTATATTATATTATATTATATTATATTAATTATATTATATTAATTATATTATATGGATGCTGATTATATAAACTGGATGCTTAATATACAAACTATATGGTATTTTACTTAACTATCTGCTTTTGGTGGGGAGGAGAGAAGAGAGACTTTTAAAGTAATAAAACAATCAAGGTGTTTGAAATGGAATTAGTATAAAATCTTAAATTCTTACACAAGGTCAGATTCTTCCATCCTGTGAGCTCTGAGTAGCTGGAAAAGGAAACGCTGCACACCCTGAGCCGAGTGGCTGGCTCTAGCCTTCCATTTCCAAAGGGAATTCAATAGATGTAGGCTGTGCTAATAGAGACTGGTAAATAATATTCATGGCCTATAAACATTTTCATAATGGCAGAACTCCCTTATGCTTTATATACATTGCCTTCCTTATGTAATTATAGATATCAAATAGCTGTGGCTACATATCTTTCCAGACTTGTACCCTCAGCATCTACCTCGTGCAGTTTTGGTGGTGTCCACCCCACCAGCTGAAGGATGAGCCTGCAACTATGGCAGCACCTTTTGCCCATGGGACTATGGCAGCGAGTAGCTGTGCTGGACATGGCTTGGGTTTTTCTCAGTGTGGAAGACATCAAATCTCAATCTTAGTGTTTCCACTATCTGAGGCGTCTTTCTGAGGGCTGGTGAGTGTCAAAAATTTTCTTCTCTGCTTATCTTTACCCTGCCAGTATGAGGTGTTTCACACAAGCCAACACGGACAGTGTTAATGCAGACCGAGAAGACCACTTTGGTCTGTAGGGCCTTCCAGTCCTGAGGGTCTCAGCATAAATCTCCTACATGTAAGTGGTGGTGATTCAGTTAAATTCCATTACAAGGGGAACAATCAGCTTTTCTACATGAATGGCTTTATCTCATAGAGGGTTTGAAGCAAAAGAACATTTTAAGTAACTGCTTTGATGAAAAACATGCCCATACATCTGGCTGTTATTTTCCCATGAATCGTGACACGCTGGGGTGGGTTCCTCGTCAAAGCACGGTCACAGCGCAGCAGGGACACACTATGGCTGCTTCTGCCACCCCAGTGCAAGGCTCTGGGGTGCATATTAGGAAGGAGAAGTTGTCTTCCATTTCACAAGCAATAATCACACCCTCACATGCTGTTACCGTCTCCACCTTGTGGGCCACCTCTCCTGGAGATGCCAGCACTGTTGTCAAACTATGAAAATGTTGAGGAGGAAGTCCAGCAGATTGGAAAGCAGAGAGTCATGCTGGTTTCTCTAAACAGGCCAGTAGCTCGGTCTGCGAGGGCTGGCGAGCGGCTGGGGAGGCTCTGAGCCACAGTAGCAGCGGCTTTTCTGGCATCTGGAGATGAGGAGTGGTGGAGAGCACTGAAGAGGAGGATGAAGAAGACAAGGAGAGCAAGATGGTGTGTATGCACGAATGCTGCTTTTCCTGGTAGCTGGAGAAGGGGCTGGAGGAGAAGCCAGCAGCCTGGTCAACAGCCTGGGAGTTTTCTGTATCCTATTGCCCACCTTTCCCAGGGCGGCTGCAGCCAGTGAGCTCTTTGCCAAACATTTTGGGTAACTCAGGCTTTTGCAGCAGCTCTTTGGTCAGCTTTGCCCTGTCCCCACTAGTTCCTTCATGAGAGAAATGCTGTCCTACCTGGGCTCACATAGTTTTCCTGTTGCTCACCAGGTACATCCACAATCCCCATGGCCACAGACTCCCCTGGTTTTTCTTTCTGAAGGGTCCACTTCAAGACAAGCTGATCAGCAGTTAGCAGCGGTCTCCTCCAGGGCCTGGGGTGTGCCAGTGCTGATCCTGGAAGCAAAATAAACCCAAACTCGCTCTGCCACACTTGGACACATTTTTCTCATGCAGCACTCAGACGTGCCAATAAGGCAACACCAGGAGGTCAACTTGTATGGACAGGCAAGGAGGGGGGGGTCCACCATCCCAGGTAGGGAAGGGACTCATGAAAGGGTCAGCAGACCCCAGCCCTTTCCATGCTGAGTGTTTGGAGCAATGCACATCTGCAAGACACAGCTGCAGCTTGCACTCCTTTCTTCCGCATCTGATTTTCCCCCCTCAGCTCCCACAAGCACTACCCAAAATGCTCCTTACCAGACCGGAGGTAGGACAGAACCAGCGGGGTCACATGTAAGTGGTTTCAAACGAGAAATTCAGCTTGGCAGGAACAGGATCAGAAACCAACTCTCCTTCCCGGGGCCCAGGGGCTGAGCCAGCTGCTGCCTCCCCAGCCCTGGGTACCTCTGGCTGCAGCTGCCCCCCAGCAGCTGTGGGGTTGCCCGTGGTCAGGGCACCCTCCTGGAGGGCAGGAGGTGGCTGCATGGTTTGTCCCCACCACGAATGTCAGCAAATGGTGGGTTTTTTTTCCCCCTTCCTGAAAGGTCAAACCACCACGTTATCACGTAGCGCCACAGCTTCCTGCAACACTTGGCAGAGCGGGTCCATCCCCCCCACAGGGCACAGGGCTTTGGCTCCCTCCCAAAATCATCAGGGAGGTAGGGATTGCCTCTCAGCAGCTTCCCAGGGAGCTTGGACACCCAGCGTTTGCTTGTGCCTGAGATTTTACTTTTGCAAGAAGGGCACAAGCTTCCTCCCTCTCTCTGCATGTAGCCATTGCACACACTGCCACAAAAATATTCCAATGCTTCCCAAATCAGTATGTAATATGCACCCAGAGCACCTTTGGAGACCCAGGACAATAATCTTTCTCTCTGCATTTCAGTGTCCTATCTAGAAATTGGATATATTCTCTTTTACTGGCTTTTTGTGCAGATAAATGGTCACATGGTTAAACCAGTTAATAATTGCCATCATGTCATTGCCGAAGGGAAGCATGACAGTGTAATATGTAACGGGGCATTGCCGTTGCTGGCTGGACCCTGAGACAGTTTCGTTTCATGCTTTCTAACGAGAACTGTCCATTATGTTGTCAAAAGCCTGCTTTGGACATTTTCCAAATGGGAAAATTTGGAAATTTGGAAAAATTTGGGGCTGAAGTGCTATTACAGAGGTGCAGCCAGGCAAAATGGGCATCCACGGCAGAGCCTGCAAACAAAGCAGATGGTCTATGGGGGAACACTCAGTTGCTAAAGACCAGCTTATAATTCTCTTTAATTTCACCACATTTTCACCATTATCAGTAGCTGCTTGGTAATTGCAGGGCAATGCATTTTCCTGTGCGGGGACAGAAAGGCCTCATTTGAAAATAAAGATGTTATGTTGGTCTAGTCCAAAAATCAACATAAAACATGCCATTAAAATTAATTAGCTGATCATTTGTAAAAATTCTGTACTGTTGCTAAACTGTCGTGGTTTAACCCCAGCCAAGAACTAAGCCCCACACAGCCGCTCGCTCACTCCCCCGCAGTGGGATGGTGGAGAGGACCAGAAGGGTAAAAGTGAGAAAACTTGTGGGTTGATATAAGAACGGCTTAATAGTTGAAATAATAATGATAACAACAACAATAACAATAATAATAAAAAATAGTAATGAAAAGGAAAACAACGAGAGAGAGAGAGAGGAATGAAACCCAGGAAAAACAAGTGATGCAACTGCTCACCACCCGCTGACCGATGCCCAGCCCGTCCCCGAGCAGCGATCGCTGCCCCCCGGCCAACTCCCCCCAGTTTCTATACTGCGCGTGACGCCGTATGGTATGGAATAGCCCTGTGGGCAGGGTGGGGCAGCTGTCCTGGCTGTGCCCCCTCCCGGCTCCTTGTGCACCTCCTCGCTGGCAGAGTAGAGGAAGTTGAAAAGTCCTTGACTTAGTATAAACACTGCTTAGCAACAACTAACACATGGGTGTTTCATTAAATTATTCTCATCCTAAATCCAAAACACAGCACTATACCAGCTACTAGGAAGAAAATTAACTGTATCCCAGCCAAAACCAGGACACTAAACAAATACATAAAATAGGGTGTGATCTGGGCACACGTAATTCCACCCGTTTAGGTGTGACCTGCCCACACAAAAAGGATTCGCAAGTCAACAGTCTCTGTCATTACCAGGCACATAAATGCCTGGGTATTCAAACCTGTGTACCATATGCAAAAAAAAATAGTTGCAAGATATTTTGAAACGAAAATATTCCCAGCTAATCAGTAGGTGCACTGACTGAAGGAGAGTTATATATGTGTATGAATACAGTGGGGAAAAATGAAAGTCACTCAGCCCTCTGAAATTCCTTCGGTGAGTTTACATTTGGGATAGCAGAGAGGTACTGATGATACACTTGCAATATTTCTGCAACTGGGATATGAAGCAAAAGAAAGACCATCTCAAAGGAAAATATTCCTTTGTTTTCCTAAGTAGAAAATATCTTGGCTTTATATTTCATATGTTCTCCCTTTAGTGATCTAATTTATATTACTGGACAATTTATATATTTTTATATATATACATACAGATTAGCTCTGAAACAACAATCTTCGTACATGTGCCTAAAAGCAGCAGCAGTCACCATTTATGTGCAGTTATTCTTCCAATGAACCTACCAAGCCCCATCCTCAGCAGGGTTAAATTGTCTTTATTCCACCGAAGCCACGGAGCAATGCTACTTGCACTCGCCTGGCTTTGAGCCTGCTCCTCCAAAAAGCTCCTCCAAACCAAAGCTGTTGTTTCAGTGAAAAGGCTCTCATTGACTTCAGTGGGAATTTGGATCAGCCCTAATTTAGGCAATCAGCCTGGAAACATGCAAAGCGGGAACAATTGCACAAGTTCTGTCATTCCCATTACTCAGATTTATTTTTTATGGAGGTAGGTGGGAGGGAAACCTTTTATCTCAGTGAAGAGTAAGAAACAGAGTACAGTGACAGCAAAAGAAATAAAAAAAAACAACTGTGCCTTCAGAAACACATATTCATTACAATGCACTAGCATGCATCACAGAAATAATATATGTTTGTGATGACAACGTATTACCTCCACCCTGTTGCTGAATCAAGAGTGCAATTGGGGAAAAGAAAGGAGAGAGGCTCTGGATTCAAAATGCTCCCCCCGACTTACCTTTATTGGGGTTTTTTGGCTGTGTGGACGAGAGGCTGGAAGTTGCGGGAAGATTCAGAAGCAAGAAGATGGTCCTGCAGGGCTCTTCACTGATTCTTGGCAATAAATAGCCCCACCACAAACATTGCCGGTGTCAGGCATGTCCTTGGAGCTGGGTGTTTACAGAGTGAAAGATTTTTTCCCAGTGTAAAAGCTAAAGGCGTTAGAGCAGGGGTTACTGTGGCAACACAGACTCTGGAGCTCTTGGCTTTCCTCCCTGCTACCACTGCTGGGGGACACTGGTGTGACTCCTAAGTGGCACTGCAGGGACTCACGGACACCTACAGGGCCTTTTCACATGTTTTTTTTCCACCTCCCCGTGCACCCACAGCTGGTATACACAGCAGAAAGTGATGTGCACTGCATATAGGTGTATGGAAGAGAGACAAAGTGTTCACATCTGGAGTAGGAGGGGAGTACATGGAGCTGGGAGAAATTGTCTGTGGTTTTGCTGGCTGGCACCCTACGTGGTGCTGTACCCAAGGAGGGATGGAAGGAGGAACGCAGCCCTCCAGGGGTTTGGGAGGGACTGAAAGCAGATTTTAGGTACGATCAGTGCAGAGAGTCATATTCTGGAGAGCAGAGTGGGGAAAGAAATTCACTGTTGACAAGGTAAAAATCCCATCCGCTTCCACATTGTTTGGTTGGGGAACTGAGTGACTATTGTAAAACAAAATTACAAGTTACTGAATCTAATCGTCTTCCAGGAATCAAGCTATGCCAAGAAACAGCCCTTTCCCAAAAACCAGCTCCACGCCTGCTGTGCTGCCCCAGGGCTGATACCCACAACGTTTTTTGTTTTTTTTATCCAGCAAGGACCAGTTTGATCCTTGATCGTCTGAACTGGTGAACGGCCTGGATGATGAACCTGGTTAAAGTGCCATCAACCCTGTGCATTTTCATCCCGTAAGGTAAAAGGCAACTAATTTCCATGCAATGGCGATGGTACTTTCATTTCCTCATCATACCATCACAAATTGATGCTACACCCAGGTCAGTGTTTCCTCTCTGGCAGATGCTGAGGATGCCATCATGCTGGAAGACTGTCATCTGCCTTTCCAAACCTTTATTTAATAGGAGCCATGGTATGAAATTCTGGTGAAATAGTCCTTGAAAAGTAACCACCTGTTTTTTAAGCATCTGGAGGCACATCTCTGCTGCCCACTTATTTAAAATAAATAGACCTATCATGGAGAAAAGTCTACAGTTCAGCCACAAACCATGAAGTCCCACTGACACCAAACCCAACGCTAAGTTTGTTGATTCACAGTAATGTTATTTTTAATTGCTTTCTTGGCAGTTGTGCTCAGAGCCCGTCTAGCGCTGGGCACTGTGCCTTGTCTTTCATCGCAGCTTCTGCCCAGCGCAGCTCACGATCCCCCCAGGCCAGAGCAGATGAAGACAAATATAACGTTGACAAATATAGTGTTGTCATTGGGGCTGGAGACCTGGACCCCGAACCCGGGCAGGCGATGGGGGAAAGTGCCTTCAACTCAGGACAGCTTTCTGCTAAAATACCAGAGCTGTGCGAACCCTTTGGGAAATTTCCAGGACACAGCAGGACTCAGCGGCCAGCCAGGCGAGCAAAGCGGCTGCAATGCCATTTTTCCTCCAATTTCCAGCTTTAATGAGAGGCACCAGGTGCTCCCCAGCCCTGCAGGGAAAATGGGGTGAACAGGTCTGTAAACCCTTCAGTGAGCGAACCCCGTCCCCTCCATCACCCATCACTAAGCAACCTGACCAAAAGCAATCACCAGTCCTCTCTCAGCTGTCTTTTGCCAGGTCCTTACCCACTTTGCAATTATTCTTCTAATTACTTCCTATGCCAGCACAGCTCATAATTTTCCAAATAGTGTTGTATCGAAAGCTTTACTGAAATGCAGCACCTGAAGTCCTGAAGAACCTGAAGAACACCTGAAGAACACATTTCTTCCTTCTAGAAAATCACTTAACTAATCATAGAAACCCAGTAGTTAATTTTAATAGGCCCGTTCTTTTGTTATTGCTCCCAACAGTCAGAGACAGCCATACATCTGATGTGCCTGTATCTGTCTCTCTCCCTTATGCTTGTATCTGAGGCATATTCTCCAGCAGCACCTGAAATCAGAAGGTAGGAATGTATATTCTGCTTTCAGCTAGTAATTGAGAGACTAAACCTGCCTGGCTGCTAGGCACTCAAGGGAAGGGCTCAGAAATTGGCTGGGAGCTTCCTTCTCAACTTTTGTCGAAGCAGCTCTTGAATGTTTCATCATAAGAAAATTTGACTGTGTATTTGTATGATCACAAAGATACCTGGTTTAAAACAGCAAAATCAATTCACCAACTGTATCAGTTATCTCTCTCTGTTGTTACTCCAGCTAAACTCACTGATTCGGTTTTCATGACTTTGCACAATGAAGATGTGAATAGGCAATGCCCTGCCCCATGCTTGCCAGAGAAAGAGTTTCTCTTAATCATTTACTCAGTAACACACCATTTGCCCATACCTCAGGCTTCAGCTTCAGCAGGACAGCAGAATTTAAGCCTAGTCTGACCAAGTGGGCACGACTATGGTCAGGCTGTCCATCTGATATTCAAAAGCAGAAGAAAAATCCTTTTTTTTCTTAAAACTATGTCATCAGTCAATCAGTATCCTGGAGTAGAAAACACTCAGTCTAAACATCACAAAACCAGTGAGCTCCTACTGCATGCAAACCCAAATCCCTCTTTGATTCAAGATGCAAACGTGAATTGTAGCTTTGATGCCCAATTGGTATTCTCTCTTTATTTGTTTTTCCATTCAGTGTTGGTCCGGCGCTCAGGCGGAGCTGCTGCAGCACCGCATACTCCTACCATGGAATAGGGTTCATTTTGCTTTTCTCTCCCTGGGGATTAGCACGTACTTTTCAAAGCTGCACATCATTTTATTAGTTCTATTCCCAGTCTCCAAAACGTCGAGTTTCTCCTATATGAATGCCCTGCAATTTAGTAACTCAGCAAACTTAGCAAACTCCACTGAAACAGTGAGAAACACAGGCCTAGCAAAGATCCCTGCGGAAACCCACCCACAGCCCTTTCCCAGCTCCACACTTTGCTCTGTATCATTCCCACAGCACTTTAGTTCACATAATCTACCCTCATTCGTAACCCACCTCATTCCCTGGCCTTGGGTAATGATCTGCTTTTGTGTGTTATGTGTTTATAATGCTGTTTAACAATAAATGTTTTATTTTTTCACTGGAAGCACCTTTGTGAAATATTTATTATCACTGGATATCACTGTAATTTTACTGTCTCCAGCCCTACTGAACCAACATGATTCCTGGGCTGTAATAAGCTTGCTTTAAAATCCTTTTGAAGAATTTATTAGTGATCGGAAAAACACCCAGCTGCTATCCTGACGGAGGGTTTCCTGGGGTGGGAAGGCAAAACCAGCCTTGCTCCAGGCTTTGGCTGAGATTTCACAGGCAGTTGTTAGGCTGTGGCGGTGTGAATAATGCAAAACCACGCAACTTTGGAGCCAAGCGCCTATGCACGTGTGTGTGTACATATCATGCGTGGCTGCTCACACAGGTTTCTGCTCAATGCATGAAAGTGCTGTTAATTTTATGCTGAGTTATTAAATCCCTCCAGTGCACGCATGCAGCAAAGCATGTGTGCAGACACGCACCGCCCTCGGCTGTGTGCGGTTCACCGGGCCTGGCACATCCATAATGCCACTGTTTGACTGCAGATTTCCCTGTAGGTTTAATGAACCAAACACCCTTAAAATTTTGTCATTGTTCTTTAATAATGCCCCCACTTCTCTCCCAAACACACAGCCCAAATTCCTTTACTATCATCTGAGCACTCCCATCTCCTTTCTTTTCATCCAATCATCCCATCTCTACTGTAATTTCAGTTAATCACACATATTATAAGACTCAGAAATCTCTACAGAAGTATCTTGCCTCTTTCACTTCCCTTAAAAGATTTTACAGAATATATTTCTTCAAGGCCAACTCAAATCCACACTCCCTATTTCCTGAAATGTCGATTTCTCTGGTGTACTCAGCCTTTGGGATATGACAATTTAAATATTATAGACCACACTCCTGCATAGGCACACATGGGATTTTTTTTTTTTAATTGGAAAAATTTCACCGCTGAAATTAGTGGAAACGCCTGCTTAAAAATCATTTGTCTCCGTCCGATGACATTATCCAGATCAGCAGAATATGTCTTCACTATGTATTCCGTGTCCCGCTGGGGAATATGCCAAAAGCAGGTCTTTCAAGAAAAATCATTTATCGGGTGTGCAGCACGGAGGCTCCTAATGCAGCACTGGCAGCTGAGCCCAAGGAACCAAAGCTCTTTGCTGGCATCTTTTGGTGAGCAAAGAGAAAGGACGGAGGGCCACGGCTGTCTCCTTGCCCCTGCAGTGGCAAGCGATGGATGGCAGAGCCTGGCCATGTCCAAGGGAGCTTTGCAGATGAGAAAAATAAGATCTACTGTGAAGCAGTTACAGGGAGCCACAACAACACAAGGGATGCTGGGGTGATGTGTGCTGGGTAGAAGCTAATTGCAATGTCTGCAGCGACATATTTCCCTTTGAACTTGTCCACATTGACTTTGTAGTGGTCTAGTCTGGTGGCAGCAGGTTTTTAAAGGCTCATGGATGCCTGCTGCTCCTGCAAGCAGTGGCAAGAGGTGGGCTGTCTCCGGGCAGGGGGTAACACCACAGATGAAAGGCACCTTCTGGCTTGCTACTTTCACCCAAACTATACGCCCTGTCCACCTCTATTAATCCCACCAACTCAGCTGCCCTAATACATTACATTCTGGTATCGACACCATCTCGCTTTTGATGAGCCTTTCTATTCAGGCTTCATTTAAATCAGCAATAATGCTTCTGGACAAGCATTTTCTTCTTCCGTGGAGCCACCAGAGGAGTNCAGCAATAATGCTTCTGGACAAGCCGTGGAGCCACCAGAGGAGCTTTGTTGGCTCCCATGAGGACAAACGCCTTTCATCTCCTGTGCCAGCCATGGCCTAACAAGCCGTAAATTGCCTTTGAATTCTGTTGATTAGTTGAAGCAACACAGTCCTCTCTGTAGAAGCTCTCCTCCACCCGCACCGCCTAACAGGATGCACAGCATTTTGCCTAATGAGTAACAGCAACGCACAAATCAGAAGATAAAGAGACTTTTTAAAGTTTCGTCACTGAATGTAGACAAATGTTAGGGCTATGCTGCTAATCCTAAAAAATTACTGAGAACCTTGTTATACAACCACATCTATGTTAGATTAGTGGCCAATAGGCAGAAGTATTTCCTTGTTAATTGGAGACCCATTAGTCCTGGGTTAAAGCTCTCACCGGTTCTTTGCCTGGGCCAGAAGGAGTGGGTTTGGGGTGTGTTGGGTGCCGCACCCCAGCTTTGCACCCACCCACTTGTCAAGCCCAGAGCCCAAGGTCCGATGCCCGTGATGGACACTCACAGTTACGCCAGGTCTCCCGTTGGGTTCCTCTGCCAGGAACAGCAGTGAAAGGTCTTTCATCAAGATATCTGATAAAAAGGTAAGGAGGGACAGAGAAACCAAATGACTAAAGCAACTAACTGATGAAAATTACATCCTGGGCCTATTTTCATATATATAGCAGACTTTTCTTAAGGAATTGCATGAACTTACTTATTTGTTTTGAAGGGTTATAAATTACCTAGGAGCCTGACTGTGCATACCTAAAAAGTGTTGAAAGAGTTCAATTACAGGTGTGACAACTTTAAGCCCCATTTAAACATGGGCAATGCCCTGTACATGGAACGTATCTCCAGGTCGTTGACTTATTTCAACATGATTCAAATCCATCAGGAACCCTTTCAACAAAACCCAACATAAAACATCGACAATCCAAAGTGAGGGCTTCCATATGAAGAGTTAGCACACATTTCATTTCATCAGTTGAAAAACAGATTAATATTACATGGAAAACAGTTCAAAATGACACCAAAATTATGTGGAACACCCTTACATAGACATTACTGTAAATCATATTTTTAAACAGATTTAATCTTTGTTTACCCAGAAATAGCCCAGAAGACTAACTTGAACAATACAGGGCTGTGAATTCATAGCACAGATTAGTTAAAGCAGATGGCGAGCCTGTGTGGATGCGCTCTGTCAGAGAAAATGTGGCCATAATTGGATTTATTTTAATTCACTTCTACTTTGACTACAGGAGAAATGCTGGTAAAGTTCCTCAAGCAGACAAGCCCTGAGGTTAGGGCTTTCAGGGAACTGCTGGCTTCCTTGCTCTCAGCTGTATTTTGGAAATTGGACTTAAATGCAAAAATAACATTGGGCGCTTAAACTGAAAGTGAATGCCCAGTCTTAAAACCTTTATTCATGGTCAGATCTTGCCTCCTTAATTCACTCTGACTAGCGCTTTATGCAAGCAGCCCTGAATGAAATGATACTCCCCATAAACAGCATCTCACTTATCAAAGTGTTTTGCACAGACTAGGCTAATGCTGGGAGCGGGAGGGCATATTGCTCACCTCCAGCAGTTTCAATTTTCACATGCTTTGCAGCAGAGAGAGGAGACGAGTTCCTGCCAGAAGGTGCCATCCCTGCCATGCAGTGCGGAGCCGGGGGAACGGCAGGCAACAGCCTTCTCCAGCCGCATCTGCTGCTGCTGCCTTGGATGTGCTGCAGTCCCACCTCTGCAGCCTGCCTCCCTTCAGAGATTTTCTTTCCTCCTCTTGATTTGTAGGCTTCTTGTATTCCCACACAGCCTAGCTGCTACCTGGATGGTACCCATCATCACTTTTAACCCGGGTTCTTGTTAAAAAGAAGGCGGCTTGCTTTTTCCCCCTAGGAAGGTGCTGCTGGTCCGAGTCCTGACTTGCAGGAGGATGTGTGCAGCGGCTGTGAGCACTGTGCCCCAGCCAGAAAGGGGGAAAGAGTTCATCTCTCTCTGTACTGAGCTGGTAATGGGTGTAAATATATCCAGTAATTACAGGCATATTGCTGTGCAAACACATAATAAATGCAAGTCTCATTTCCTTATGAATTATACATAACAGGCCACCCACGTTACTAGCTGGACCACATGTTGCATTGACTGGCCATGCTGAAACCTGCTAACCGCATCATCACGAGCCTCAGTTTCCCTTATAATTTCCCAAATGTTCTCGCTTGCAGACTGCCCCAGCAAATCAGGAGTGCAGGACGTGCCCGAGCTGCTGACCAGCTGCCAGCGCCCCGCAGCCAAGCCGGCTGGATGGCCACGGGAGCACGTGGAGATGTGCGGCTGCAGAGGCAGATGGTGCGTAGGGAGGAATGACCTGCCTGTAGATACACCTCTGATATCTATTTATTTCATCACATTTAATTGATGCTAGCTCTTTTCTGCGTGGGGGTTTATTCTAATGTTTTAATCTGAGAAATACTGGCTGGGTGAGGCAGTGCCCAGTTAACACAAGGCTATGGTTGCATGCTGGAGCATGGAGAGCATGCCATCAGCAATACAGTGCTGCCACGTGTGCCAGCCTTGTCCCCAGATTAGCCACTCTGAAATTATTGCTGATTTGTCTGAGCAGAACTCAAATACAATTTCACTTGTTCATCACTACAAAAATCAAAGTGTCTCTCCATTCAAGGCACAGAGCGGAGAGCAATGGGAAAAGACCAACCTGGCATCTGTGCACAGCCTTACAGTGTGGGCAACCCTTCCCTGAGCCTGCCCTGGGGGAAACAGCTGCCAAGAGCCCTCCAATACACAGATGTTGCTTCCTTCCTGCATTTGTTTTTTCCAAACATTTCCTCAGCCATACTTACCTACGTACCTCTGATATATATTGGCAGTAGCCTGTTTTTGCAGCTGCATAATCTATGCGTTTCACATCAGTGTTTCTTGTCTAAGTACCAGTTCTACTTGGCATGAAATCAGTCTATACTCTAGCACCCCATCCCAAACCTTCTAGCTTCACAGAATATTTCTTTTTGTATTTGCTAATTAGCACATAATGCCATATTACTTTCCTTGCAATTGGCTTTTCAAAATATATCTGCGATTGGCCTAAATTGCTCTCACTAGATAGCTGCAGGCTAATCTTCCCAGGTTACGCTTCGGCAACCAGCCAGTCTGTGGGTGCTGCTGAGTGCATTGCCCACGGAAAGCAGGGCGGTGGGACGCGGGAGGCTGTCCTAAAGGAAAGCAGGATTTGGCGGACAAAAGGCCAATTTGGTGACATTACCTATTTTTGGTGTTTCCAAAGCATCCCAGATACGGGGTATGTCCAGGACCATGGGGACAGCAGGGGAGCGTGATGGGACTGCTTGGACAGCTTCATATTCAAAGAAATTCCAGCAATATTGTCCCGGAGCAAGATGGGGAGGTCTCTAAATTCAGGTTGTGTAAGTCTGTTGGTCTTGAAAGGCCCGATATTTCCATCTCTGTTTTGTGCACAGCATGCTTAAACATCCAGAGAGAAGGTATTCTCACCTCGAGTATCGCTGCGAATTCCCAGCAGCCACTAGATGTCACCACAATTTTACTTGCTTTCTAGTCTGTACCCAACTAGGGACCATGAGAACGCAGGAAAACAATTAATCATTAATAATAAAAAAATATTCCCCTATTACAATGAACCCAGAGCTCAGAGAAGGGGGAAAAGTGACCCAGACTCCTGCTTTTGTGTGTGGCCATCTCTGAGAGTATTTAGACAGAGCACCTGTACGCATGGATATGACTTTTGTCTCCCGACGGCCATCCTCTTGAGGATAGTTTGATATCATAATGATCCAGTTTCTCCAGCTAGGCATCAGGCTAAAACTTACTTTTGTTAATGCATTTATCAGACCCCTATTTAAATCTCCAACCTTGCTAGCTTTAAATTTGTCCCCTCTACTTGGTAGCCCTGCCTGGAGAGAAGCAGCTAACGGAGAGCAGCATCTCTCTGCCCCATACCTGGGCAGTAAAGTGGAATAGGAAAGGTTCGGGGATGAGATGAGCCAAGTGGCTCCACATGCAAACAAACCAGCCAAGCCATTTCTGGGAATACCTTTGTCTCTAAAATACGTGAAGCCGTAGGAAAACAAAGGGCTTCAGTCATCAGTGCAGCTGACACATTCATTTTCATTAACCTCCACTGGTTAATTATTAACCTGTAACCATGCCATTCATAACCTGGAGGATACAGATTAGAAACTGGGTTTGTAATCCCACCAGACTCCGCTTTATCTCTCACCTCACAGGCACAGAGTCACGTAAATGCAGCCCCAGGCAGAGGTGGGATTTTGGCAGCCCACCGCAGGCTCGCGGAGCGCTGGAGCCCCATCGCGGCGCCCCAACTCCTACACCTGTGCCAGCGTAAAAATGCAGGAAACCTCCCCGGATCGTGTGCTCAAACACGTGATGCACATAGCAAGTCGCATGTGTAAAGCTTACCAGGTACGTGCTGAAGCCTCCTGTGGTGGCGGCACAGCCCATGCCGCAGGCATGCCGAAGCCTCAAAATCGATCTTTGCTTTTGGTGATTCTCTCTCTCCCTACCGCTAAGGAACTGCTGCTAGTTCGTGTGTCTGCCCATTAGATATTGAACTTAAGGTCGGGCTTTTAAGATATTTAGGTACTGAATTGAGCAGAATTCTTTGCTTTTTCTTAAAAACCCTGGCGGCCAGCTGTTGGGGTTTTTTAACACAGATGTTTTCATAGTCCTACCCCAAGGGCCTAATACTAGGACAAGCCCTAAAACCTGCCTGTTCCTCTTTGGCTGTTAAATTCTCCATCCAGCTCATCTTTTTAATCAGACCATCCTTGTCCTGTTGTTCCGCTTCTTTGGGTCCAAGATGATGTTTGTGCAAGTTCATCCCCCTCCGTTACACAAAAGCCCAGCAACATAAAAGTCCTTCCAAAGGAACTGAGGTCAATACCTCATTTCCTAAATTATGCAGTAATTCGGCAGATCCCTGTGAGACTGTTTGGCTTTGGATAAGCCCTGAATGCCATAAATTACTGTAAATAGGCGTCCCTTTCTGAATACATTTCCTTCAAGATTTCCATAGTCATCCCTTAGCAGGATGAAAGTGTCCACCCCCCCAAGCTGAAGACAGCTTTTTAAGTTAAGTCCAGGGTTATTTTCATTTTTGCTTCATGACACAGAATATATATAATACAGAAGAAAATACGCCTGGCTCAGAACTTCAGCCAAAGACCACAAGTCCAAAATTATCTCAACTTAGAAATATTACTACCCAGGTTATTAGTCTTAGGTTTAGTTTATGATCACTTCTTCCAGCAGTGCTGCTACACTTGGAAATATTTGCAGCTTGTGTACTTTCTGTAGAGAAGGTGGTGAGACAGAGTATGCATTTTATCACTACTTCCTGCACAAATGTAAAAAGAGCAAAGTTTGCTTATTTTAATTTCTTTCATGCAAGTATATCTGTAACTTTGTAGCCTGCTACTGGTTATGAAGTTGATGTGGGTTATCTTTCATTTCACAGTTTTCGTTAGGAAGTAAGTATCCCTCTTTTTGGATTAAGAAATTAATTTAAATTTCAAATTACCTTTTTTGACAAAATACCTTCAGTTCGCTCTGAGAGTAAAATGTGTATAATACCCAGCGGGGCTGGCCAGACCTTGCTTCCATAAGAAAGACGAAAAGAAGTGCATATCTACCTTCCATGCCTCATTTCCCATAATCCATTCTTCTATTTTCTTGCTTCCCACACCACCCTGCTCACTATACAAAAGATCCACCTGACAGGCAGGGAAGGTGATCCTATATGCCTGCCCACCCGGGCAGAGCTCCCACATGTGATAACCCCTCACGGAAACAGAGTCACAAGGTCTCTACTCAGAAATCAGATGTTGCTCAAAATTCCCAGATTTGGGCACTGAGATTTGTCTTTTTCGTTGTTGTTGTTGTCTAGGCAGACATACTCTTCCAGTGCTGTGGTTTCTTAAGAGGTGGAAAATGTACCATTTTATTCCTTATCTCTAACAACAGATGATGGATCCTACCTATATTTTGATTACACCATCGGGTGAGAGTGGCCACCATTGGGGTGACCTCTGCCTCATGCAATGATGCTGCCAGCATCACCAGAAGCCCCAGGAGATGGTCACCTCCACAATCTACTATGAACTCTAATTCGCAACCAACACTTCAAAAAAATACTACAGCAATGGCTGCAGATGGGTAATTCCTTCTCTAGTAAATCACCCGGTCAGAAGCCTAGTGTCTCAGTGCCAGGTAGATGATAAAAGCATTTGGGGACCAAACTTTCCAAGACAGCCCCAGTCCCTTTAACAGTTTCTCCCCGCCTAAAGCAAGTGCCAAAGTGAGCGATGGATGCTGGGGAGGTAGCTGGTGTAGAGGACCTACCGCTGCCATGAATAATGCAATGGAGCAATGACATTTTGCTATTTCTCAGCCTCGTTAGTTTAATACCACTTATTTGACTTGTCTATTTGCATTAAGCCCAACACTTTGGATGCCCTGATATATTTTATGATACTTTCTTGCTGTTGCTTTTGATGGTCCTATTGGTGATTCAGCAAATAGTACCTAAGTAATCAATATTCTCTCTGGGTGGACATTTTATTTATCTACAGAGCCACTATATGAATTCAGTTGGTTTACTGCAGGTCAAACATTTTTCATCTTCTCCATGAGGCAAAGAAAATTGAAAGATTTAAACTCCCTTTGAATTCCTTTGATTAACTCAAGGAAAATATCTCACTTTTTTTTTCAAACTCAGAAGCAGAATTGTCTTCGCTATGAATCCATCTCATTTTGACACATTGATCTCTGCATAATGGGTAACATCAAGTGTTGAGGCATAAACTGGAAGATGAAGGAAGCTGTAGAAGAGTTATGAATGATGCTGTTATCCATTATCACCCATACATACACGCCTCCTTTGGGTCGGATTTAAAAAAAAAAAAAAAACAACAAACCACATGACATCAATAAAAGCTGTATATTAGCTGTGGGGGAACAAGGGGCTGGGATCCACACATTTGGGAATTGCACCCTTGTGGCACAAAGCACCCACCCTGTATCAGCAAATGGTACACCAATGTTACCTACTTACATCAGTATCATCACCCCAGTTGGAGCAAATTCAGACCATACAAGTGCATGCAATGCCACTGCTTTCATCACGCTGTTTTAAAAAGCAAGAAGAAACCCGTTATGTTTCAGACACATGGAGGAAAAGAGAAGCTGAAGACCAGATTTCAGCTCCTCCGCACCTCCCCTGTGCAATTCTGCAGTGCCCTAGCTTGCAGGGATGACAGGGGCAGAGAAACCCAATGACTCAATCAACTGAATAATGAAAATAACATCCTGCATCTCTTTCATATGCTTCTTCTGTTGGCTTCTATGATTATTTTTTTTTTTAATTTGTAAGGTTTTTGAGTCAAATTTTTAAGATTGCTTAATTGATCCAAGCCTTTTCACAGAAAAGTTTCATCATCTTAAATAAAAGCATGACTTAAACCCCATTTAGTTAAATGGGGCAATCCCTATACAGACACAGTTATATCAGTTTTGGTGACTTGTTCCTAATTATTGCATTTGATCTGGAATTGGTTTAAGATTAATTAAAATAAGCCACTCTCTCAATACACTGCAACTTGCATTCATTTAACTAAATTAATGTGAAAAGTGGAGTCAGGATAAGCAAGTGCAGATTCTTCATGTTGACAGGACTTAAAGGCAATTCTCCGTGTGATTTGGACACTGCTGCCCAGGATCACAGAAACTTCAAATACACTTAGTTTAATCAGCTTATACTTTACGCAAGCCAGAACCGACTTCTTCCAGTACAATCATGGCCTGAGCACCTGGAGAAAACATCCAGCAGTTTGCTTCGGATAGCTTTCAGAGATTCAGATCTGAGCCTGATTATGAGAGTCCCAGGGGTGCAGGATGTGGAGGGACTGAGCTGCCGGGGTTCCCATCCCCTGCATTAGGGCAGATTCAAGCAGACCATTCTTGCACCATGCAGGAGAAGAACTAAAGAAATCCTTTGCATTGCAACGCCAAATCCCAGGTTTGGCACGAGGAGCCAGTGCACTATCCCTGTACCTCCCACCCCATCGGCCCCAGCTGCTGCCGCGCCAGCTCCCCGTCGGCTCACCGCTTGCCTCCAGTCATCTCAGACAAAAAGTTTGTTATCCCTCCTCAGCTGTCTCCCTCGTGGACTAAACAAAGACTGTTCTAGCCACAGTTTCTGATAAGGGATTTTTTTTTATTATTTTTAGAAAGCTTGAATTACTTTTGTCGTTTCTCCCCCTCAGTGCACCTCCTTCATGATGTGCAACAAAACCGGAGACATCTTTGCCTCTAAATCACTGCAGTGCTTGGACCATTACTCACTGCCTTTTGTAAACAGTCTTACAGTTTTAATACATCCACTTTGTTGCAAATTATTTTAGCCTGTATTTCCTCTACTGGTTTAAAGGAATGTCACAAGCACAGCGTCAAAATTCCTGTGAAGATAAAGACAGATCAACACATATTGCAGCTCCATCTTAGAAATAAATTAGATTGGCTTGAAATTATTTGTTCTCAGAAATCTGTTTAGCAATGTATTTTCCTGTAGACTTTTATATATTGTTCAATAAGGCTTTCCAGTAACATGCTTGGTACTGATGAGAAAGAAAGAAGGAATACATGGGAATAAAAGTCATGCAGATGAACCAGTGGAGCCAGGAGCTGAAGGGTGAGGAGACCATGGTGGACAACCCTCCATGGTTCCCTGTGCGGTTTCAGTGGTGTTCTTCAGTTCTTGCTTCATTGAGATAGCGCGATGCTTTCATGCACATTGGGTGTATTTCTCTAGAGCACTGATGCGTGTTTTAACCTTCGGCTTTTAAGAGGCAGGTGGGTGCATGCAGATTGCCAGAACACCGTCCCGCAGCGCTCCACCTTTGGGCTCATTCTCTCTGCTCGTTCAAACTTTCTCACACTTCATTGGCATCGCTAAATATTTACACAAGACAGCAGTGATTTTGGCTGCGGTTAACAGGGAGTTACGCATTTGCAGCATCTGTCAGGGTGTTTGTTTTTGTTCCTGCGCTGCTGGCTGAGCGAGCACCCACATTGCCTCCCACACCACTGGAGAACCAACTGTTTCCTCATGGCCATTGCAAACACTACTTAGAACAAATTATGCCTAAGAAAAAATAACGGTGTTGAATCCTTATTGGGCTTCCCCTTGGTGGGGAAAAAAAATCAGCTTTTGGCTTTGGTGTCTCCACGGCACCACTGCATGACCCTGCTGCCCATGCAAACATCTCTGGTTCGTGTAGCAGTGATAGAGAGGGGTCTTGCTGGAGCACAGAAGTTGTAGATATGAAATGCATTTGTCAACACCACAGCAGTAACAGGAGGTTGCCACAAGGTCAAGATAAAAGTGTCCAAAATAGGTGTAGCAAGCTGGCAGTGATCAGCAAGGGAGGCTGCTGCAGCCAGCAGGAACGGTCACAGCCGTGCAGGATGCGGCCCCCGGCTCTCTGGAATGGCACCGCTTCACAGGGCTTTTTTATGTCCTTAGAAAACTTAAGTGAATGAGTTTCCATTTCCAACCAACTGCCAGGTAATAACAATTTGTTTACTATCAACCATCTGACACAGAGGTGCTTGGCAGCGCCGTACAAGCATACCAGGGCTTTTCCTTCTGTCAGACCCCAAGCTAAAAAGAGACTATCTGCCTCAGTCCAATCTGGCCACGAAAATGCTTGTGAGGCACTCGCAGCAGCCCTGGCCTGTGAGTGATTTGGCTCTGAAGACCTTCAATAGTGTTCCTGGCCACCTGATTTTCTGTAACTGGGATAAGATGACTGGCTGGCGGTCAAGGAGGGGAAAAAATCTAGAGAGGACTGAAGCAACTTGTGGGTGGTGATGAGTCTCATCTCAGTGAGCGGAACAAGGTCACCTTCATCTGAATGATGTTCTCACAATGTTTGTTTTTTGGTTTTGGGGGTTTTTTTAAGGGATCATCCTCTACCATATTGAAATAGTCTTCCACTGAACCCTTAAAAACCACCTCCTGGTGGGCTGACTCATGGCTCCATCAATCATCAGACATTCAATCAATCATCAACTTTTGTTTTTTGTAAAGTAGCTATTGATGTTGTATGTTATTAGTTTCTTGGCACCTTATACTAGACTTTCATCAAAGCAAAATGCTGATGCAATTAGCAAAGGATATCAATTTATGCAGCAATTCACATTATCCCTCAAAGCTTCATTAGCCTCAGAAGCTAAGGCACTGGAGAGAAAATCTAGGGAAGCACTCTGTTACCTTCTGCAGCTCAGCCCATCTGCACTGCTGCAGCACCCCTGCAATACACTGCCTTCCGTGGCCGGGAAAGGGAGATTTGGCAGCACCCGGCTCCACAGCACAGAGAGAGGACAACAACTGCCTCCACCCACCCCAGTTCAGCCTGAGGACCTACTCACACATTTTGCACGGGTCAAAGCTCTTGTGTGAGACTAAGCATGTTTTGACGTTATTTGCAAGGAAAAAATAAAAATAAAATTCAGGTTTCCTGTCCTAGAGACCCCCTGGAGCTCCTGCCAGTGGGTGATGCTCTGCTGCCATGGCGGCGTGCCCTGACCGACCTGACCTTCTCCTCTTGTTCCCTACAAACACTCCTGAGGTCAACAAGGCGTAATTGCCCCATTATTTCACAGAAAAGCCACCGACGTCAGCAAGAAGCAGCTCCTGGTGGGATGGAAACCTCACTTAGTGGCCCTTTTGCTGGGAAGGTAATTTGGTCTTTACAACTCTGAACGCAACCCTCTCTTTATACCTGTTTCACTGCATTTACCAGCAAATATTTGGTCTCTGGGTTTTGGGTATGTTGGTTTTTTTTTTTTCTTTCAGCTGAATAATTTTTATTATGTTGATCCACGTTGTTGTCTGCCTCTCCGCAATTCTGAATACAAGCCTTGCCCTTGACTGCACAACACAATGAAAGCCTTCAGGTCACAGCTTTTAGAACACTCGATATTGCTTTTTCTTTCTGGAAAGAATAAATAATGTTAACCTCTCTGTTAGTGTAGAGGAAAAATGAAAAGGAAAAGGTTATCAGAGGCATGTCAAACAGACTGGCAGTGGGCTTGCATGATTCTAAATCCATTGACTAGTTTGCACAGCTTGACACAAAAATTAACTCATCTCTCAATTAGCTGAATAATTAAAGTGCATCACCAGATTTCCAGTTACATCCCGTAAACAGATTTACTGGGGCAGCCATGGCCAGGCGAAACAATATTTTCCTTTTCCCTGCACATCACGCCTGGAGCTGGCTTGTATAAAAGGCAGGTAACTGCTCCGGTGCTGTACCTGGAGACGAAGGCTTGGGGCAGCGGACTCAGGCTGGGGGACAGCTTGGGCTGCAGCTTGCAGCAGAGCAGGCTTCATCTCTGAACGTCTTCACATCAGGAGCTGTGAATATGTTTTAGTCATGCACAAATTTGTTTGGCTCAACAAAAAGGAACAGATGAATGCTTCTGCCAGCAGGACACGTTACACTACTTAGTGATCAGGAGCAAGATTAAGTATCAATGAATTTATAGAAAATTACAAAAAGTGACAGAATTTAAGTGACTTGCTCATGTCTGGTATAAATGCAGCACTGGAGTGTACCAGAGAGGCATTTGGCTGAATGCACTCTTGTACAAATCCAGTCCCAAAGACTTTCAGCAGCTCCCCTGCTTCGCAGGGATCTTGACCCCAGCAGCAAAATGCATTTCTGCACGGTTGGCTCGGTCTCTGTAAGCACCCCCGTCCTTCTGAGTTAGGATCATTTGCATTTTATACAAACAACTGTACAGCTGGAGGTGCAAACACAGGAAACAGATTACAGCCCTCTTCTGCAGCTGCTTTCTGCTGGAGCTACAGTCCACATGGCCAAAAGCTGGCAACGCTGTTCATTAGAAGAACACCTTATCGAAGGGACGGGGATGGCAAGCACGCTCCTTTGAGAAGGTGCCATCTCATTTCCTGGAGCTCACGTCATGGTTTGCAGGAGCACGACGAACTTCTCATGTCTTTCTGGGATGATAAATTCAATTCCCAGCTGGCAAAAGCTGTAACAGCCCTGAGCAGAATGAATTGAACAGCTGAGAATAACTTCACTTCCTTACCCCCTCTTCACTGAGTGGCCTTCCCTTTCTACGGACCCAGGAAAAGCAAAAAGAAAATGGTATATATGTTCCTACGCAGAGATGTCCGATAGATCCCACTAACACAATAAATGTGATCTGAGGCAAATTCTACCTCCTATTAATTATTCTCTTTCACATCCTTTCATCTAGTTTTAAACCTTCTTGCAATTTTGCAAGATGAAAGAGGCCAAAAAATGTAAAATGCAATTAATTATGCTATTTTACTTGTCTACAGTGGCATAAATTATTGTCTTTTAAAATTTTTTAGCAGCTTGGAAAACAGCAGGAATTAGCAGAGGGGTTTTTAAGTGAACAAGTCCATTTAAACTGACTGCATTATCTGACTTTCTTCTGGCTTCATGCTTGGAAATGCAGGCAAGTCCAACTGCTAAAAGAAGAGCGTTATTCCTATGCTGGAGGTGAGAACAGTCTGGCGGTAGAGACACGAGCACCGGACTTTGAAGAAGCGCACCCAGCTCCAGCTCGCATGCCAGGCGTGTTATGTGAGCTTAGGTACATCTCGCACGGCCACACTTTTGGAAGCAGTCGCATGCCTGACGATGCAGGTCAGCACCCTGCGGGACTCGTGGGCTGGAACCAGGCATTTGTCGCTCTGAGGCGCGGAATCGCAGGCTCCCAAGTCACGTTAGTGTATTTCAAAATTTTGGCACGCCACAGGCCTTTAAATTAATTGGATCTTAAATTTAATTAGAAAGCCACTTTAGAAGATCAGGTAGAAAGGGCCTGGCATGCCCTGGTGCAAATAGTGCATGCCACAAAGCCTTAATGCCTGTGGCATGGTCAGATCATCCCTTCAGCTGCCTGGGATTCGAAGTCTCAGAAAGAAAATAAATCCCACTTTCAGCACCTTGCAGACAAAATGCTGGAGCTACTATTCACTTTTCCGAATCTCACAACCAGGACAGGTGACATAGTTTAGCTCTGCCAGGACTTCTAGGAACTTTCCTATTTCTGTTTTTTCCAAGTAAGTGTTTCAGCAGGGTCTATTGGCACCCAAAATTTACACCTAATACACTCTCTTGATCCAGCTGAGGGTCTCTATACGAGATAAAGCAAAGATTACTTTGCTCTGAAGTCCAAGACACTTTCTCAAACTGGTGGCTAGCCTGGCTTTGCAGGGATTACCATGTTTGATAAGATTATTTTGGTGCTATCTTCAGTTCTCCCTCCCCTTTGCACCCTGCCCACTCAATCCATGACAGCATCATGTACATCCAGCAACAGAAAGGTTGAGCCTCTCCCCCTGCCATCTGGGGAGTAACTTCAGGAAGAGCCCGTATCGTTCATTAGCACGCAGATGGCCAGCCATCCATCGCTGACCACCATATGGCCATCTTCACTTCCCATCACTTCTGGCCAAACACAATTTTATCCGCTGAAGCCGAGTGGTATTTCTGCAGGACGAAGAGGACACCAGGCACTGCAAGGATGCAGTCATGCTGTAAATTCCACCCTTTCTGCCTTTTCAGCTGTATTTTCATGACAGATGGCAGATTGTGACACAACTATAGCATCACCCGCTTAACTGCAGAACAACTTGCCCTTCTGGCTGCATAAACTCTATCATCATACAAGCCCTCGGTGGCAGCTGCTGCAAAATCATGGAATATTAAGAGACTGTCATTCATATTTCTCTGAGTCTCTGCAGAATTGATAAAAAATGTAGTTCTGGATAAGACTTGAAAGAATAAAAGTCAGTCATCTAATTAAGAAGCGCATCCAGGCAGTCACGTAGATAAAGAAGCAGCAAAAGAAGTTTCAAGGTGAAAAACTGAATCTGCCTAGATGGACTTAAGAGAGGGGTGTAAGGGCTCCAGAGAGAGTGATGCACTTTAATTAATGCTCTCTGATGGGGGTCTCTACACCGGCTACAGCCTGAGGGGTATTAAGGGCATGAAAAAAGAAATCAAGAGCCCGCTGTCAGGAAAGGATTAGGTGAGGAGGAGGAGAGAGCTCTCTCCAGTTTAACCTGTCAGTAAGCCATGACGATTTGTATCATTTCTTCATTATTGCTTTGGTTTTGTTTAATTCATACCTACGCTGTCTATTCAGACATATGAACAAAGAGTGAAGTCCTGCCAAGGGGATGATGGGCTTCAGACCTTTCATGCTTCCCAGGCGAACGTTAGATGATCACAAGATAAGAGGCTGCTGGTATTGGGGCTTGGCTTGCTCCCTTAAATTGCTTTTTGCTTAGAATGTATAAATGAGGAGCCCTGGAAAGACTCTGGACAGCCAGCTGCATGCGCATGAAACTGCAGTGATTCTCACGCCTGGGAAGATTTCACAATTTCTTCTGAATTGTACATGAAATACAATTTCATTTGCAAATTCAAGTCCTATATTGTTTTTTTTCCCCCTTGGCCTTTGTTGTTTGCAAGGATCCAGCTTTTAATCAGAACATCCTGTGACTTCCATTCTAAGTATTTCCAGCAGTAAGCATTTACTCAGGATGGGAATATCGGGTTGCCTCAGCTCTCAGTGGGTTTTGCTGAAGGAGGGGAGGCCGTGTGACTGCAAGGAGGTGGAATGGTTGGCACTTCTCTCTTTCCTTAGCCCAGAAAGAAAATTTGCAGAGTTATTTTCTGTTCAAACTAATTAAGGCTTTAAGCTGGGACAGTGTGTACGGTGCATTTGATTGCAAACCACCTCCATGGTTAATTCAGATTGGCTCCTGCTGGTTTTATTACTAGGTTTACATTCATGGAGTACAAAAACATAAATGTTTTTGAAAAGAAAAAGAAGCCCAGACTTGCTCATTGCAGACAACTGCCTATAGTCCCATGCAGACAGTGAGAATTACCTGCGGCAGGTCTGACGCTGTAATATCAGCAAGTGGACACATGTCCCGTCCCAAAAATGCATATGAGGGCAATGATGCTGTTTTTTACAAAAAAACAGAAAAATCTTTTTACAAAATGCACGACCTCAAAGCTGCCAAGTCAGAGGCCTTCCTCTGCTTTCTAGAACCGTAAGACTCTTACGCCAGTAAGAACTAGTCTGCTCTGGGGGCTGGGTGCAGTTCAGTATTACCAAGTTAAGCCTTTGGTACCCCCTGCCCATGGGGGTCATGCTCCCCGGGCCAAGGCCATCTCCTGGCACCTTGGGAAGGCAGCGTTAGGCTTTGATGGGAGATGTGCTGCAGCTAACTCTGAATTTACTGTGCCTGGCATTCGGGATGCCTCATTAGCTTCTTTCTGCTGGCTCCTCGCAACACGCCAGGACACATTTCCTTGCGTCTCATAATTTTCACCTCTATCATTTGGAGGCGAGCTGTCATCACCTGTCCCTCTTGGCAACACACATCGAAGTGGCATGTGCCCAAAACTCCAGTCTCCCCAGATGCAGCTCAGCTGTGGAAATCCCTGCTTTCCTTCACATTCTCCAAGTGGTTACCTCCACTCAACTCCAGCCTGATTTTCCCCTTCATCTACCGCTATGATAGAAAAATAGCTAAATTGCCTGCTTGTCTCCCTGTTAAATCTTACAACAGTTCGATTATTGGAGTTAAAGAGACCGTAGCTCAAATGCAGAAGAGATGCTTATGTTGGGTAAAACTGGTGTGACTTTTAGGGATTCTGGGGATTTTTTTTTTCCAGTATGTTGCATCTTTCTTCACAGCCCAAAGCATCTCTGTATGCAAGAGGATTTGTTGCTAACATTCAGGTGTAAATATGCTGTAAATATTTAGCAAAGTGTAGTAAATAGTCTAGCTAATATGCTGGCAAAGAGCTGCTGGCTCTGATTGCTGTCTAAACAGAGTTATCTGAGCGGTCGCAGCCGGGCAGGCAGCAGCATGTTTTGCTGTCTAAAGAGGGATTTTTACTGATGAGTGGTGGCCAGCAAGGTCCTACCCCCAGTTCGCCCTGAGCACCAGCACAGAGCTGCCAGCAACATTCCTCCATATAATCCACACAAGAGACGGGTTGTGTCCCAGCGACACCTACTTTTCACTTTTACCACCGGTCCCAAGTCATACTGCAATGTCTGAATAAATCAGATCAGGGAGAAAGAGGAGCTTCGGCTGGTTTAGGTTGGAAACGAGTAGAAAGCTGCTCATGGGAAAAATTAGGAACCAGCTCCATGGACTAAAGGGGGCTGGATTGTCAAAGTCACCCTGGACACAAGGGGAGAGCAAACAGCTTGATGACATGGAGGGGTCACAGGAGAAGCAAACTGCTGTCACTACTGCTTCCCAAAACATACCAGCGTTATTTGGCATGGAGAGATTTCTGTGATGCTGAAACAGCTTGCGTGACAACCCGTGGGGAATCCTTGTTCATTAGTGTAAAAATTAAGACACTTACTTAAATGTTTCAGCATTGAAAACCTAATTGCTGCACCAGGAATTTGTCACATATAGAAACATCCATTAAGAACCAGGAACAACCCAGGTTACAACCGAGCTTCAAAAGGTTAAAGAAACCAAGCCTGAAGAGCTTTCATTTCCCTATGGAAGTATTTGTTTTACCTCTAGGGGCTCCTGCAATAGCACCACGCGTTGGATGCTGCCCTCGGCTGTCCTGGTGCAGATGCCCGGGGACCCCACAGGAGTTGCTGGTGTTCTGGCAGCGTTCCTGCCCAGCTGCACACATGCCAGTGACATACTGACGGACGTAATCTAACTGCCCATTCCTTGTAGGAGAGCTAACATTTATCTGCATTCCCAGTGACTCCACTCCTAGAGATAAATACACTCAGGAGCTGTCAGATGAAGGCGGCTGTAACATAGCTCTGATGTGCAAGTGCTGTCCTGATTGAGCAAACAGTAGTAACGTCACTCCGGAAAGAAAAGGGCCTGTGTAGGTATATCACACGTTCAAGTAGGACCCTGCCAGGTACCTCACAGCTGCCACAAGCTGTAGCAGAGCCAGGATCGGTCATATAGTGGCTGTCCCTTCACGTTAGCCATAGCAATACTGCTTCCGCTAGATGTGTTGCTGCACGCCAAACAGCAAAGGAGCAAGGATTTTTCAAGACAAGCCCAAATCAAGACCAAGCAGAAGCTCTGGGGAACCAGTTTCCATGGTGGCATATGTGAACCCAGGAATATGAGACCATCAGACCGCAATAGAGGGGCAACCACAGGCAAACCCTATTTCATCAGCCCCGTTTTCCCTCCTTATCTAGATATACACACTGCCAGAACAGAGTGTCCTCTTGAGCTGATCAAGCACTATGGAGTAAGAAGAGAAAACCAAAAACAATGCCTGATTTCAGTGGATACCAGGAGGTTGCACAAATGTTTACATGGAAGATTAACTCTTCCAGAGGCATCTGACACTTCTAAGCCAATTCCCTCACAATGGTTGGGACTGAGTATTTTCTACAAGCACTAGGTACTTTTATTGCAGTAAGATACACAAAATGTCACAAGAGCTGCCTCTCAGCTCACACAGGAAACATCCCCATAATCTTTTCTTCATAGTCAGAAAGACTCGCCTCTCAAGTCATTAATCCCCTAAAAGATGGACAGCAGGGTGCAGACACCACACATTGCAATTAAAACTTTCAGATAACTTTAGGGTGTAAGCCCACATTTCCTCCCTTCCTCATGAGGGAAATCTCTGATGCTTAGCAATGCTGAACAAGCAAGCAAGCAAGCAAAACCAGTAAATTCACTTCAGGCAGCTGCCTGCCCCTCGATGCAGCACTCCCGACTGCTGCACCTCAGCACCAGCGAGGACACCACCTCTCCCTCACCAGGAGATCCTTTTACCTCCATTGCACAAAGCCAGTTTGCTAGATTTTAGCTTTAAGCTTTACCTGGTAGGTGGCACATCCATCATGTTGCCCTCATTCATGCTTAGGCACCCTTTGCTGCCTGATACTCAAATTCAGCTGACCCCACTGGAGTTGGGCTACTGTGCTGCTACGCCTTGGACACAGCCATCTATTACCGTGCACGTGGGTCTGTCACCGTGTCCCATTTGCTTCTCCATACCATATGTTAAACCAGTAGGCTGAGCAGAATCATTTATCTTCTTGTTTTTAACATCTATCCTTTTTTATTATTACTATTCACCTTTTCCTATCCTTGAGAACACTTGAAAAATGCAGAGGGAGAAATGGCATGGCCCAAAGTCATGTTTTTGGGTCACTACTGATGAGCAGGTGCCTTTTTGGGGATGTTTTTGTGTTGGGTTTTTTTTTTCTTTTAAGAACAGTGCTTCCCACTCTAACGTCTAAGGCAACGTGTTTGCACTCATAGTGGCAGCATTTGGGGTGAAGGGATATAAACAACACTACATCATTGCAAGAACATGTAATTCAAATGAGACTGTGAAACAACCAACTCCCAACATGAACTTTTAACACAATTTGTCATGGTAAAACATTTTCAAAATGCTACGTTTTTAAGCCTCTTATTCCCTTAATTCATCTATGCCAAGCATGCAACATGATTACATTGCTGTATATACATTAAAACATAATAATTGTATCATGTTTGCTCCGTTTTTCCCCATTCATCTTTTTAATTAAATTAGCCCTTTAGGATTTTGTCCTTCAGGCAGCGAATTGAGTTTGTTTGAGAAATTAAAGGCATTAAGATGCTTTCTGAGATATGCAGAAGCCATAACAGTGATTTATAACCCTTTTTCTGAAAAGGTAGGATGGAGTAAATCACCCTCAGTGGGTTCTCAGATGCACATCTTCTTCTTCATCTTGTTTGCTTTGTTCACTGTGTCATACACACATCAGAGATTTCCACATACGCTGGTGGATTGGTGTCAGTGCTTGTTGCTGGCAGTGCATGCCCACAGGAAACCCAGGACAGACACAGTGCCTACTCTCACAGATTGCTGCTATGAAAATTACTATGGCTAAAGGGCAATATTTTTTTTTCCCATTATGAAACCAAGTACAGTGTGATATTCTTTCCCCAAAAGAAAGAGAACAAAGAAGTAAGCGCTGCCAGACTTGCACAGGCTGCGTGGGAGCACTGATGTGCGTTGTCCCACCGCCAACATCTCCTCCTCTCTCCCAGGATGCGAAAATAAAAGACCAGGTTCTCCTATTACCTTCTCCCATTACCACCCAAAGCCACTGAGAGTAGATCAAGCTTGGAGCATGCACCCCCGTCCTTGCTGCAACCCCTCATGTCAGAACAGGTCACCCCCATCGCAGGGTTTTGTGGGATGGGATGCTAGAAAACCAAGTAACACAAGTAAGGCTTCGAAGTAATTCACTTTATCACAGTTCACAGTCTCTTAAATAGCACTTTTTAAAGTCAGGTGTTGAAGGAGGCGGTGGGGAAGACAGCGTGTAAGTTAGCATGATGAGAGTGTGAAATGCCAACAGAGCTGAACCGGCTCAAACCCATTTCCTGAGCATCACCATGCTTCCTTCCTTCCTTCACCTCCTTTGCTGTCTGCCATTTATACCAATTGCTGTTGCTTTGTTTTCTTTAGGTCTTCCATTCTCACACCCTTTGATCTCTGCTTCGTCTTATTTTCAAGTTTGAAACGTGTCCTTTTATGCCACAAGGGGAAAGTCCCAAATCTAGCTGGGCTGGGTGGAAACATGGCTGGAACCTGAAACTCTCAGAAGAAGAATAATCTAATTAAGGGGTCACTTCTGAAAGTCTCTGTAGAAAGAGGTACACACTCTGCACCCCAGGAGCTCTCCTGATTTATCAGACTAGTAGCAAAGGCTGAGCTGGCTCCTCTAGGATTTGAGAGCCACCCTTTGACCACTAAGCCGTCCTTACTTTTCTCACTCATGGCAGTTGGCAAGACCCAAATTCTTAGCTCACATAATTAGTTTCCAGCTTGTTCAGTGCTCTCTCCAAAGCTAAAGGCAACAACATGAACAGGGATATAAACTTGGACTGTTTAACCTACATATTCCAGACATTAAACCTGTGGAGACTGTTTATCTCACTGTGATTACTTTCATACAGGTTGTTAAAGCCAGATTCATTAGCTTAGGTTACAATGACCTATACAACACACTTAAAACCCATTTATCCTATTAAAGAGATTTAAAACTCACCTCCTTTCAAGAGGTGTCAATGATTCTTGATTTATGATTTAGTCATGCTTTAAGAAGAAAAGCAATTACCTCTCTTACTATGGTAAATGCCCACTGCCTCAAGGTTGCCACAATACATCCATAATTGAACAGCAACAGCTCTAATCCTCAGCTTGGATGACAAAAGCATCGGCTATTGAAATACTGCCTACGAAGGTGTCTGCATACCAGGGAGCACTACATCAGCTGACAAGTTTCAGCAGGAATGACTGCACCTTGGGCACCTCAGGATCCAATGTGCTGGGTGTTTCCTTGCAGTGGTAATACTTTCCATTTATGTATCCTAACGCTTTTAAGAAATGAAAAAAGAAAAACCACCCTCCTGTTAATTTCCTCGCAAGAGCCAAGATCTTTTGTTTGAATGCTTTTCCTTTGAAGTCTGCATGAATTTTATTTCAAATGAATTTTGTTTGAGCATTCCTAGAAATGAGACAACTCCATGATGCACAATATGCTTGGGGGCTGCATTTTGGGAATCCAGCTGGCTTCCAAAACGTAGCATTAAAAGGCTAAACCAGGCAACATTTCATCCCCGAAAGGATCCCAGAACCAGTCTTTTCAGGAAAAATGGCCAAACTCATGTATACATCCCAAGCTTGCTGTAAATATGGTTGGCGCACAAATGGGTGCTGATAGCCACATGTGGACTCTGATTCAAGAGAATGAAATGTGACCCATTTTAGTTGATCTGTGCAATGCTGTGCCCAGACTAGAGAATTTACAGCAAAACGGGTGTGTTTTAATGTCACCAAGATCTGAAAGTTACCCGGAAGCATCCTCTTCATACAAAGAGTACATACAGAAATGATAATGACTTTTCTTATGCAACTATAAACAAAACAAAAAAATTCCCTCACTTCTTAGGATAGCAGGGACTCAAACAGGCAAAATCTGGAGATTCTTTAATATTCACATCTACCTTAACATTAAGAAGTCATTTTAACAGTCACAAAGTCAAATTTTAAATACTTTAGAACTAAGTTTCTGTTCATTCTCATTAAATTAGAAAAACTGACTATTCCCTTTCTCCTCATCCCTGCTTTTGGCCTTTACTAGTGAAAACGGGATTTAAGTTTACTCTACGTATTTGATGTTTATTTGTATGTATTGATGTTTTATTGATGGCTTTGGCTTGAAAAACAGAAGTTGTGCATAAACATTACCAAGGCAGCCAGCATAAAATGGCCTGATGCAGGAGCGGCTGCTCAACCTCCTACAGAACCTGAAAGTAGTTTTAGGATTAATCCCTGTCCCCACACGAGTCCGTAACCCTCAGTGACCCAGAGCTCCTTGCTCTCCTACACCACCAGTTTTATCCAACCCAAAACTCACTGTCAGAACTCTCATTTGAACACACTATTAAATTTCACAGCCCTTCTCCTTACCTCCAGCCACATGGACAGTCCCACACATTAACTCTTCTTGAAATGCAGAGATGGTCCCTTGGCAGGTGGCCACCAAAACTTCCCCACCATGGTTTTCTGCAATGACCTGCCAGTGACATAACCACAAAAATGCCTGATATTTTACCTCTCCTCCCCAGCCTGCAATGCTGGAAGCATTGCATATGCTAATTCTAATGCTAGGATGCATTAGATATGGTTGTCATCAGGGGCCCTGTAAAGAGGGCAAACAAATCCAGAATAAAAAAATAAGTTATAAAAACAAATTACTTTATATCTCTCCTTTTGTCTCACCAAATCTACGTGTTTAAAATCAATTGTTCACAGGAAATAAGAGCAGATGTCAGTCAGAGTAATAAATGCAGAGTAGGAGAGTGGAAGCCCCAGGACACCAGCCAGGGATTTGCTTGGTAAGAAGTGTCTGACAGCATTTACTTCTTGGTCACAACCTGCATTCTAGAGGCTGGATCAGAGGGATGTGTATAAAACCTACTCTCCAAGCATGATTTCTGTAGTTTACAACCCCTTTTAAACTATACACACGTGTTTTTAATATATACACACTTGATTAGTGTGGGGCAATAAGTGACATTTTAGAGTATTATTTATTAGTGTTTATTAGCCCTTTTTTAGGGCTACAGCCAATGTCTTCAATTTCTCAGCTGTTTTTCTTCATGCCATATGCTTTTTATTAGAAATGTTATCTTTGAAAATAGGCCCAAATCATGGTGGTTAGTTTGGGGTTTTTTAATACATCAGTTTCCACTGCTAGAACTAAACATCCTCTCTTCCCACCCCTAAAGCAGCTTTGGTTTAGATCAGCCCTTATGGTAAGCATTAACACCTAGACACTGGTCCCGGAGAGCACGAGCTAGCGTCAGCGTTAACATCCACATGGGCACGTGGCCGCAAACACCCATGGTTTATTCTGCAGTTCTCCCAGCCTCACAGTTTGGATTATTTGCAGTGCAAGCCATTAGCAAAAGGAATTTACCTCTAATACTACAGCCCATTCAATGACACATAATTCAATAATGTTTTACAACAGAATTATCTTTAAAACACAAAGTAAGACTCCTGTAGGAAGAAAACAATAACACTCTTTGATACGACAATTATTTGAGACTTGCTAAAACATCTTTGTAGTTAGGTGAAGAGATGCAAAATGACTATTTAGAAGACAAATTTCCAGGGAAATAAAAGTAAAAAAAAAAATAAAATTAAATCAAATCTTCCATGTAGATGCCTAGTTTAATGTCTGCAATGTGCAAGACAATATTCCTATTAAGACAATGAAGGGGAGAAAAAAACTTACATTTTATATCCACAGGCAGATAACAAAGCAACAACTAAAGATTGTTATGAAGATTGTTATGCAAAACACCTAACTGGCTGCTAAGAGGCATTTTGGCTGTATAAATTATAACACACCTAAGGGCAAAATTCCAGCCCACCTAAGTTACACCTAAATTGGTTAAGTGAAAAACAAACACCTCCATCAAAGATGGAGATAGGCTGACTGACAGCAGTTCCCTCACCCTGAAGGTAGCCAAAATTCAGAGGTTGCCATCCAGCATGCCCCCAGCTCTGCACCCACCTTTCCTTTCAGCTCACAAGCTGCCTTTGAGCCATTTAGGATCATGTCCTGCCTGAAACAAGGCACCGACTGCCATCTTGTCCCTTTTCCATGGAGAAGGTTCCCACTACCTTCCTTCTCAGTGCTCTCCTACTATGGGAACAAGGGCACCCCAGGAAGGGAGGGGCTGTAGCACTGGTCAGACAAGACAGAAAAGAATCACAACAATCCAGTTACTAAATATTAGGTTTATTATGCACTTTTGCTGACAAATAAAAAAAATTGGGAAATAAAGGAAGAAATGGACAGAGAGATAGAAGTTGTCCCAGATTTTCTGAGTGAAAAACATTTTTCACCACACTTTCTCAAAGGAAAGCAAAATTCTGTAATCAGGGGACTGATAAACCCACAAGGAGCTAAGCCTCGGTAGCAAAAGCAGTAATCATCACAAAATGTACAGGACAGGAGGACTTCCACACTGGGGCACAACTTAAAATGGGGGGCCAAGCCAGCTGAGCGTCCTCTAAGCATTTACAGGAATCTTACATCAATGCAAAAGACACAGGAAAGAGATGGAAGAAATACTCAGATGCAAATTAAATTGTGATTTTGTTCAGTTGACTGCAAGAGTACATCACACAGAAAACTAGGAGTTGCTCAGAAAGGAAAGGAAAAAAGTGCATCAACATTTAAAGCCCAGAATGTAATGACTTTTAATTGTTCATCATCAGAAAAGAAAAGCATCTTGTCAAAGCAAGGCACAGGACAGATGGCCAACCCAAGGAACTCAGGGGGATGAGGTTTTCTTTCAAAATATCACAGCCTTTCAAAGCCCGAGGATGTGACAGGCAATGCAAAAAGGGAGCAGGGTAGGAAAAATATAGGTGAGCTGCCCAACCTCTTGGCATTGGTGAGGGTTTTATGGTGTAGGGCATGGGGACAATCAGTGGCAGGGAGGGCACCTGGTGCTCCTAGAATGCATTTAGGGAAGGGGAGTGACCAAAATCTATCAGAAGATGGACACAGGAAAGCCAACCTGAAGACTGACTGATCTTAGAGTAGTGAGCACAAAATGTCCCCAAAGCAGAGGGAGACACAGGCAGGTGTCAGGAGAAATGGGAAAAAAAACAAGTTCTTCATAAACCCAGAACCAAGTACGGAATTGTACAAAAAGCAGAACTGAGATCAGAGTTTTCTAACCACTAAAGAAGCACAGGCCTATACAGGCAATACACAGAATGACTAAGACAGTCATATCAATTAGCAGCTGATATACTTACTATTACTTTTTGTAATACTGCAGGAAGGACATTGTTTGCTTCTTCATGAAGGTCTTGACCTGTCTTTGCTCATTTTTCCTGGCAACTAATTTAAGTGGCTTAGTCTAGCAAAGAGGACACATTATAAACATCACAACTATACTTCACAAAACTTGGGGAGAAAAAAGGTCAATCATTTCTCAAGTCCAACAGCAACAGAACCAAAAAAGAAAAAACAACCCAACATATTAGGCTGAAGTTGCAGTGAGAAAGATTTGCATTAGACATTTTTAAATCTCTCCAATGATAACAATATATGCAACTCCTTATAACGTTTAAAAAGGTGTTGACTCTCAAGGATTTTTTTGGTTTGTTTGAAAAAAGAGGTTATACATCTGTCTGTGTGCTGGTGGTGCTTTTTTAAGCAGACAGGAACTATATAACCTCATGAGATACCTTACACACAAGGCAGGATACAAAGACATCAGGAAAATACTGAAATTCCTCCACAAAGGCCCCATCTGGGGATAGCTTTCTATTTGTTTCTCCACCACTTTTCTTGAACATTACTCAACACAAAGATTTACCTCTGTTTGTAAGGCAGTGTAAATGCAATTTAACAAAGACAGTACAACAAATAGCAGTGTCTTAAAATAGAGTTTTTCCCAGTTATCAAGACAAACACTGATGGATACATTAGAGATTCTTGCTTTCAGCTTCTGATGTTCTCAGCACCCTTGGGACAGACTCAGTACTCAGCATCTTGCTAACGAAAAAGTCATAGAACCAGAGAGGAAAGTAGCAGAAGATGCAGAGAGGCACATAAGCCCCTTTGCCAGGGGTGTACAAGCCATGTGGCCTCTTGGCCAGCAAAGCGTGCAGGATAGCGCTCAGCACAGGGGAGAGGTTGGCGTCGCAGTACGCAGGCATGTGCAGGAGGTAGCTCTTCAGCCCCAGGAGGTAGTCTTCACCGTAGTCTTGCCTTGTGTCTGCTGGGAGGTTCTCCATCAGCTCCTTTTCTTGCTTATCCCACAGGTCAGATGTGCCTTGTATACCTGCAGTAGCAACATCACAGGACAGCAAGCGGGTTTGGGGCCGCATTAAAAAAAGAAAAAAAAACATCTATCATTTATAGTCAATAAGTTGTTCTCCACCACCCCCCTGATTCACAGCTGTTCTAAACCGGGTCAGTGAAGAACAGACAAAACAGCTGGTTAGCTGCAAGTGCTTTTACCTGGAAGACAAGGGAAAGCACGAAGCACAGGATACACAAAAAACATGGGGTTCATGCACCATCTGGTTACCAGCTCTCCCTAAAAAGGCACTCTTACAGCCAAGCCAGCAATTTTTATTCACCCCTCCCTTGCCATTCTGTCCTTGTTAATTTTGTGGGTGTTTCTAATCAGTATTTGCTAATAAATGTGAGTGACTGATGAAAGCCAGGCAAATGAAGATGAACAGGATTCACTTGGGTTGGCCAAGTGCTAAGCTACCAGTGACACCAGTATTTCAATAACTAGTTTCATGAAGGATAAGGTTTGTATTAGGCCAGATTCCCCCCCCCAAAAAAATTTTCCCTCATCTGCATCATGCAAGAACAAAATCAGTGACTTTTCCAATGCATTTATTGCCCATCATGAATTAAGCATTGCAAATCAAGAAAAAATATTTCAATAAATATTTAAATCTCAAATACTGGGACTTGTTTTGATGCGTGAATTTTTCGTCCAGAAGTCTGCCAACAGCTAAGTGGAGCCCTGGAGGTAAAACCTTGGGCAGGTACCACATGGATGCTGTCAGAGCCCAGTGCCCCACAGGGCCCCTTGCCAGGAGGGGAGGCATTCAAGGGCATGGGGTTTTATGAAAGAGATGATTTTGCTTTTCATCAACACAAAAATTGTCTCCATGAAGTCACCAGGACTTTCCAAGTAGGCAGCAGTAGGACTTGATGTTGTCCTTAGGTGGCTGCCAGGCATGTCCACAGAACGGGGACCTGTGACACCCACCCTGCTCCCAGGTGGGCATGGGGTGCAGCAGGAGACGGGCCTGGAACCCAGACAGGCTCTGCAGAAAGTGCTCAGAGTAGTAAAAGGAGGATTTGGAACAGAAAGCAGCAGAGCACAGCAGAGGGAAGGAGTGGAAAGGAAAGCTCAGGACTATACAGAGTAATATTGACAGCAAGTAAGCAGGATGACAGGTATTGCTGCAGATGCTTCAATGCAAGACTGAGCAGCTCAATAAAGAGAGCTCTGATATTGAGAAAGGTAGGACTGACAGCGAGTCCTGAAGCTCTCATGCAGGAGAAGCAAGCCGTAACACTCAAATCAACCTCACAGTGATGCTCTTTGTTGTTGTTGTTTGGTGGTTTTTTTGTTGTTGGTTTTTGGGTTTGGGGTTTTTTTGTTTGTTTGTTTGTTAACTTCAACAAAGCTAGAGCTGAGGGGAAGAACCAATTGCCTAACACTGCCCTGTCTCAAAGCAAAGAAAGCTCTCCTCTCTGCCCAGGAGAAAGGCAGAGGCAGGCAGTGTGCAGCACTGGAGGGAACAGCTCTCACAAAAAATGTGGATCTTGATTTCCATAACCAACATGAAGAACTGGAAAAAAGTCCAACTGTTGAGAATCATTCAGGGCTCTGTTTGAGGATGCTGGGCTACAGGGAAAGAGGTGAGGCAGAAAGAACTACTCAAAATGTCAAATACCAACCTGTTCGGAAGCCTGACGGATGAATTGCAGCAACTTTAATTCCCCATTTGGAAAGCTCTTGTCTCATTACTCCAGAAAACATGGACAGAGCTGCTTTTGATGCACCGTATGCAGCATACCTTGGTAGTGGAATGCCTCCTGCAGGAGCAATATAAACACGATAAAGCTCGACGGCGGCTCTTTCCAGCCTTTATTTCCATGATTTAGAAGGAAGATTATAGCACAACCAAAATTATGCGGCTCTCACTGAGGTTAAAAACAAGTCAGTGAGGGAATCATTTCTTTCTGGAGGTTAAAAAAAAGTGAAAGTCGTAAATTAGCAGTTGCTTATAGCAGTTACGCTCAGTAACACCTGATAAGACACCTTGTATGGCAGAAAAAATAAACTGTATTGCATTTAAGGGTAAAAACTGCTGAAAATTATGACTGTTGGTTTGAGAAACACAGATAATGTTTTAGTTTATATAAATAGTGAAGCAATAGTTTAATGCCGCTGTTCTTGTCACTGTAACACGAATTTCAAGCTCCTACTATAAACCACAGTTACAACAGGGTAAATAAACTCAATTCTAGCTTTATAAAGCCAACTTCTCTTCCAGTTCGCTCCAGCCAGTTTCAGAAAGACCAGAGACAAGAGTGGGGAAGACCTCTGTGGACCAGCCAAAGCTGGAATCACATCCCCCATGTGACAGGGGTCTCTGAGACCCATGATGGAAGCAGATTCCCCTGCTTATAGTTATATCCTATCTTCTGCAATCCCAGCAACATTTGTTCAGATGGAAAAGATAGAAAACAGCCAGTATTTTAAGTGAATTTAAAACAAATCCATACATTTACCAAACAAAAGCTTCCAGAAAAGAATATCTTCCAAACACAGATATTTCCTCTCTTCCAAAAACTGGCAGATTGTCACTTCTTCAGCTTTAGAAAAATCCAAAGACACTTTGATTTGAGCATCTTCCCTTTCTTCAGCCCCTCCCCCCCTTTCTCCACAAGGTTGGGGTTATCACTACACAGAGTATCACTGCCAGATTTGGGGGTCATCACAGCCACCACGGGCTGTGGTGGCACAGCAGGGAGAAGGGAACAGAGTGGGCAACCCTTCTCCTTGAGGCATGTCACTCCTCCTGCCTGCATAGGCACTTGGGCACATCCTCCAGAACAGCCTCCATTTCAAACATTACACATTTATCTCAGTGTATTTGAATCTTTTAAAAGAAACTACTTCGATACAGGGGAATTTTCAGGTAAGCCATTGGTGACGTTTGTGGGGTTTCTACTGCAATGACCAAGGTATCATGGGAGCTTCTTGCCAGAGCCATTCCTTTGCAGAAGTCAGGCCAATTATATGTTAATTATTCTTCTATATGCACCTGAATAAGTTTGAGTTTCAATTGGTTTGAGCCAATTGAATCACATACTTTTTCCCTCTGAGGTCAGGCTAACCTCAAGGCCAGTTAAATTAGCTCTACACAGACAGGAATAGATTCAGCACAACAAGACCTCACTAACTTTTCTGCTAATGTTTTACCAAAGGACCCTCAGACCCTGAGTTAACAGGAAGCTATTTTCCCAAACCGGCCCACACGTAAGACCATCTGTGAGAACAGCTATAGTTTAAGCAGGGTCATTATCAACTCCTGTAAGGGCAAATTATTCAGCACAGGGAAGCTCTCCATTTATCCTTGCAAGGCAGCTCAGGGATTCATGCCAAGAATTAAGACATCTGCCCCAAAACACCAAAAGCACAAGCTTCACTTGGGTGCTCAGAGAAAACAGAGGTCTGTCCCCTGTCTCTGTGCTTGCAAGGGCTGGTGGGCAGAGCAGCACCAGAAAGGTCCTCCTGATTTCTTTAAGTATCAGCAATGAACCATAAACACAGGCGTGCAGATACAAAATGTACTTGGAATTATAAAAAGAAAACAGAGTATGACAGCATCAGAGCTAGGCTGAGGCCACATCCTCAACATAAGCCATGAACACAAGGTAACACCTTCACAACCCACCCCAGCAATACAGCAGGATTCAGGTGGACACCAACTGCGCAGAAGCAAGGGTCCAAGCAGACAGGGTAAAGGAAAATTTGGGAAGCAGGCAATATGGACCTTGAGAGGTCTTAAACCATAATATATTTCAGCATCATGACATCCTGCTTATAGCAGGTCTCATTTTCAAAGGGGCATTCTCGCTCTTCAGCTGTCGGCTACCAGATACTGTATTACTTCAGTTCCCACATATTAGCATCTCAGCTGTGCTCCTAGAATAGAAGGTCATGTTATAGAGGCATATATATAGTAAGCACAGTATCCAATTTATGGGAGAAAACTGGAAGGCATATTACATGCTGCTGTTAATTTTTTAAAAGTTATTTTATTTATTAAAAAATACCACTTTGCTAATAAGTTAGGCTAAAGTATTTTTAAGAAGATATCCAAAATTTTTTTACAGAAATATAAGCACACACTCTCTTCAGGTCACAGGTTATTAGCAGACCATGCTCTAGGACTGTGCACTCTGGAAAGAAACATAGGATGCAGCAAAAAATAAACTGGCTTCTGCTCTTGAAGAATTAATTGTTTCTCTTCAGCGGGTGTTTTATCATTGCGCTTTCTCAAACTGTAGTACTTGAGCCCTACAAGGGCGAGGAGGAGGAGCTGCCCAAGTGAAACCTCACATTTATTAGAGACTGTTACAAATAGCAAACGTCATGAACTTACCCAAAAGATATTTATGCTCCAATTTTAACCCAAATTATTAAAAAAAAGGTTGAAAATTTAGGTGTAACTAGCCCAAATGGAAGAGAGCCCATCTCTGCAAAAGGCAGACAGCTTTGGGGCATCTCCACAGTGTGGTTCAGTGACACACAAACTGAGGTGGTCACAGACTTCTGCTGGAACATGTTATTGAAACATCTGTGATTTACCACCCTTCTTTCTGGAAGCTTACAAAGCTATCACTTATAACATCAATATACAAGATCTGAATTTTACTGTCTTTTATACAACAGCTTATTTTTAGCCATATTAAACTCTTCTTCTTTAAGGTACATTTGCTGGAAATAGTCTCCCAAACAAAAGAAAAACCTGTATTTATTACTTAGATATTAATTCCCTAGGTGTACTGACAAGCAAGACCGACTGACACCTTCCTCAGCATTTTTGCTGAGGAAGGTAGCTGTTTTTTCTGTTGCACCAGAAATTTATTTGGTGCTTTAGTTCAGCTCACCTGCCATGCTGGACATGTTAACAAGCCTCCCCTGTGATTTCCGAAGTAATGGCAAGAAGGTCTTGGACACCTCTACAGTCCCAAAGAAATTCACCTCCATGCACTGCCTGTATGTGCTCATGGGGAGCAGCTCGCCATCAGCGGGGAAGCCCAGGATGCCCGCATTGTTCACGACTCCCCAGAGTCCTGGGAAGAGGAGAAAGCACAGGGCTGCTATACAGCAGGAAATCAACTCCATAAAGATTAAACTGATGAGCTGGATGGTGTCTCCAGATCAAAGCAGAAATGATCTGCAGCTACAGATACACAATACCCACTCCATGAACAGTCATCACCATTTTTCATATATCCCAGAAAGCAGGAGTCATCCATATAAATACCCTGACTGCCCATAGACTGTGGCATGGAAATGACCTACACACATAAGCCATGATGCAGCCAACAGGTAAGAGAGGCACCTTGTAAGCAGCTACATTCGTACTCCCATTATAATGGAAAAAAGGTGTACCTGTATTTTGCACCTTCTCTGAGACTTTTAGATAGGCTTCCTTGACTTGCGAGGCATTGGTTATATCCAGCTGCAGGAGAGAGAGTCTCCGAGAACAGCTTCGTCTCAGTTCCTCAGCTCCAGGCCCATCCTTATTCAAAACCCCAGCAAACACAACAAAACCTAAGTTATCCAGGTATTTAGCCAGTGCATGTCCAATCCCAGTGTCACTTCCTGAAAGCATCAAAAAGACACTTGAAGAGTGGGTCTGTTCTCGACCATCATTAAAAAAAACAACAAAAAAACCCACATGCATTGGAAATACATGCAAATGTAACCAGAAAGACGAGGAAATAAAGTCACTGAAACACATGTAACAGTAGGAAGAAAGGTTCAGATACAAGTGTTTGAGGAGCTAGACCTTTGCATGTTCCACAAAGATTGATAGACAGTGTCCTTTGGCTCAGAGCTGATGGCATCAGCTCATGCTCTACCACTGACAGATTCTAAGACTTACTTCATATGTACGGAGGAAATAAAATGTAAGATTGGGTTTATAGAAATGTTCAGACTGAAACCTGGTAACAAAAGTATCTAGAGAGGGAAAAAAAAACTAAACAAGAAAAAACACACAAGTATTTTAATTTGAAATCTCAGATGGACAAAGCAATTACAGGGCATTGGAATTCAAATTGTTGGGTTCTATTTTCTAATTCAAAGTAGCCCTATTTTGTTCAAACATCTACCATCCAGATCCTTCTGATAAACACTTTTTTTGTCACAGGCTGCAACCAAGCCAAAGCTAAGCAACTGTTTCTTTACCTGCAAAGGAGTTCAATGCTTTCAAACCCTAAAAAAATTTCAGAATGGCATTTTTAGGCTAAGCCAAATAGCACCAGCTATTTAATTCATGCAAACTTGCATCAAAATTTCTCTTATCCTCTCTATCTTCTTCCAAACTTTGTCTATATAAAGCAACGAACTACCAAATGCAGGAAGCACTATCGGAGCGCACAGAGCTCTGCTAGAGCCAGGGAAGGAGTTTCTAGGGACCATGCTACAGTTTTGCAAAGGACAATAGCAGGAGGAAAATGAGGAGTTTAAGAAACTAATGCAGCTTTTTACACTGTAAAGCAGAGATACATCAGCGTGTCCCATAATACTGCACCGCATCCTCCACTGTAACTGTGGCAAAGAAAGCTCCTGGATGTTGATGTGCACCAAGATCCGTGGAGCTATCCCAGGGCTTGGCTGTCTCCTGCAATAGCAATTTATTACAGAAATGCTCAGCTTCCAAACCCACCTGCATGCGGGACAAAGCACTGGGACTCTTGCCAGTTTTTTACTATTTCCTTCTTTATGAAAGAGCTGAGATACTCCCTAATTAATCCAACCAGAATTTTATCAGGGTTAATCTGTGATTTCAGCACGCCAAGGTGGATATTACCATAGTTATTCACAGGCCTGCTCCTGCACTCAAAATCTACAGTCAATAGAATTTGACTGCCAGAGACTTATCTTAATCATGCTAGATCTTCATTTCTGTGTTCCGTCTTTTAACTGGAGCTTTAGTCCTGAAAGGTGAAAAATATTAATTCCAGGTGACTTGAAAGAAACACAAGCTACATGCCTGGATCAATCAGTGCAAGATGTTGAGAAGAATTACTCATGCTCTACTTAATTCTTAAAAAAAAAAAAAATCTCTCTTTGGCATTTTTGAAGTTGCAGTTTGTTGAAGACGCACCAGAGCACCACATATATCACACTTAGCTTCTGGCAGCCCTGACCTGAAAGAGAAGAACAAACCTGCATTCTTGGAATTCCCTAAAGAGACATAAAGAGGCCTGCAAATATCCCAGATGACAGATTTCTGGGTTTGGTGTCTTTCCTTTTTTTTCTTTTAGTGAAAAACCCTATTTCTGGATCAAATCTTTCCCTTTTCATCCTTCCCAGCAAGTATGCAGCCACGGAGCTACGTATTACTTAAGTTTTACAATGCAGCTTTAACTTGGGAAGGGGCGGAGTGCTCAACAACTATGGACAGGTATAGCAACCCTAGAAAGGAAATAAAAAGCAGTGTTCATCTGTGCCTGCCGCTGGGTTTGTCCCCTGCTTTTATCAAAACAAGTCTGATTTGAGTTTCAGACCTGTTACTGAAGTCCAGAGAAACTTTACCCTTCAATTCAAAATTCAAATAGTAGTTAGATCTCTATAGGGCTGAGATAGAGAATTCCACCTCACCCCCCCACACACACACTTCTATGTTAAAAATAACAATTTATAGATTATTAGAAGATTTCTTATTATTATAAGAAGGCAGTACTGACTGCAACTGAATCATTACTGAGTATTTATCTTTGACTCGCACTGAGCATCAGAAACACCAAGTCACACACCAAGAGTGAAAAGACCAAACTAATGAGTTACAATTCCCGCAACTTTGGATCTTCGTGGTAATTTAATTTTTAGGGAAGCTGGTTATTGGGTCTACCAAACTACACTAAAGTGTTCACATGCTCAGGAGCTTCTGCTTAAGGACACTGAAGCACACTCCCAGCAAGAGGATCAATAGAAATGTTTCACCGATGACTTTAGGACTGCTCACACACTCGCAGTTATTCATGTGAAAAAGCATTTTGACAGCCGGGCACAGTTTTCCCTCATTGTGGTGCTCTGATGAACCACTGGCTTAAATAAATAACGCACAGTGGCACCCATACAAGGGACATCCAAAGAGAACCAGAGCAATATATGACAAAACCCAGGAAGAGAAGCACAGCAATTACTCCATCCTCCGGCCAAAGGCAGCTGTCTCACAAGTGATATGTGGCAGCTGTCCAGAGCACAGCAGCATTCCTCAACCCTGTGGGGCTGAAAGGGGGAGACAAGAAGAAAATAAATCACTGTATCCCATGAAATGCCTGCCTCAGGTCTTGTCTAAATTGGAGAAAATTACACTAAAATTGATTTAAAGGCACCTTGCACATGCATGCAGACACACATCCTACAGTTAACAAAGGGAAGAGTACTACAATTAGAGCAATTTAACCAAGAAATGTGTTGAGTAAAACTTTAATTTCAGTTGATGGAGGTTTTGATTGATTGCCTATCAGTCTGGATTAAAATATAGACCAAGAACAGCCTCCTCAGATGCATCAGCTGTCAGAGGCATCCAAACTTGTATTCCTTCAGGACGGTTGCAGGACAGGCACAAAGCAAGCACATTTACGTGCGGGAATATACCCAAACGCTCTTCACTCCCCTGTACTGCTCTAATGCAAATTCTCTAGAGCATGTAAGCTCTGCGAGAGCGCTCTTTCCTGAAGACCTGCAGTCTTACAGAAGTAAGAAGACGCCCCAGTGCAAGCGCAACCCCTGCGTCTGCAGGGGTGGAAAAGGAGTGTTCCCTCTTCCCCCCTGCCTGATACCCATCTTCATCCGATACACCCGCAGGGAGAATCCCAGCTGGCAGATGAAGCACAAGGGGAGAACTTACTGCTCTTCTTGTCCTCTTTTAACTTTTGTGTTTAATCCCCATATTAATGTTTGCTAGGCAAATCTAAGTTATTTCCAGATGTCCCTATAAAACAAAATTAAATTCTGCAAGAAGTAGCTATATAAACCAAAGCAACTTAATTCAGCTTTCCAGAGGGGAAAAATGGAAAATAAAGCCAAAAAGACCAAGTTAACAGTGCGAGAAGCAGTTGGCAGGCACTCTGGTTTAAAGGTTTGATTAACACAAATAAACAACATTTAAAGTTTTAGAAGAAACAGGAGAAAAGCCATAAAACTACAAAAATGCCATCCCTGCACACTAAAAGTGGGGTTTGAGTGGATCAGAGTGTTAATAGAGACTGAATTCACTAGCTCTGAACTTTCACTGCTAGTGAAGGAAATTACTTACTCCCAAATGATTTCATACATTGAAAGAAATGGCACCAAACCAATGTCTTGAAATGTATGCATGATATACACAGCCTGCACTGTGTAAGCACGCGCACCAGAAGATAACCGTACATCTGTAAGCAGTGCAATAAATTCACATAAACAAAAGTAACGTATGAATGGAGTGTTCTGAGGGCTTCCAGAAATTAACATCTCTCCTAAAGAATTAGACCATCATAAGTATTTTTATGCTTTTTGCACCAGTTAATTTCACAAGTATGTCTAAAAAGCTACTTGTAAAGATTAGATGAGACACTAAAAAATAATAGCATCTATTAAGATGCTTTTTGACTTAATTTCAGAATGCTTATTTACCTGGAAAAAACATCTCTGGCAAAGAAAATAAAACTGGCAAAGAAAAACAAAATAAAAGGAAACCTTACAAGCATGCATTTCATGGATACCTAACCCAAGGACACAAAGTTTTCCAGCGCACTTGTAAGAAAAGCCAGTTTCTGCTCCCCGGAGCACGTCTGCAGCACCTTACCTGTGATGAGCACGGCTTTGTCGCCCACGGGCAGCAGCACCCTGCCACCCAGGTACGCGGAGGAGATGAGGCTCACGGCACAGAACACCACCAGCCCTCCACCAGCGCCCAGCATGGCCATGCACAGCAGCCCCAGCAAGGCGGGCAGGAGGCTCCAGACCAGCACATTTGCTTTCTCCGCCGGGCTCCTCTTGGCTGTGCAGAGGAGAGTCACCCCAAAAAGCATGGTGACGGCCACCCAGAGCCATCCAAGGGGGCTGCTGGCAAGAGCATCCATCGGCAGGGGTGAGAAGCAGGCACGCACACCCCACCACCGGCTGGGTAAAAGCAGGTGTTGCTAAATGCAGCACATTTATATAGGAGCAGGGGGTGGGGCAGAGCAAGAGGACTCGGTTTAAAGGTTTGACACAATCTCACTTACCCTTGGCATCAGCAAGAAGCAGAAGCCTTCCTTTTCTTACCTTTTATTCCTTCTGCCTGATAGCTCCACCTTCTGAACAATATGCTGGCTGGATAATGATTGACAGCACTGGGAATAGACATGATGTAGGAAGGGCTGGTTTCAGGAAAAAATTAACTGCTATATGGTTTATACATTTAAAGTACACTTTCCTAGACAGTGAAAAAAGAACAGCTTCCTTTATGGGAAATAGTTGGAATTTCCTGCCTAAAAACTTAGGGTGTAGCTTCAGTGGAACAGATTTTCGATGGGCAGTGACAAAAATGAGTCAGGACAGGGTTATTTACTCCCTGTAGTGCAAACTGTGTGGTTAGCATTGGGCTTTATCACACACGGGCCACCCTCCTCTTTCAACAAAAAGCCCAAAATGACCTTCCCTGCTTTAGTGCACACCTTTGGCTATTTACCTGCTCCACATTCAGGGAATACCTACAGTTAATTGACATTCAGGGGGGTCTGGGAGGCTGGGAACGGGTGATTGCTGGTTTGCCATTAAGGGCACTTTGTTAAGTGAACACATGTAACACACCTGAGATTGAATCTTCGGTTAACCTCTAGCGGTGACATTGACCTTAGTTGTGACAGGAATCACTGGTTCAATACCCACAGCAAGCTGGGGAAAAAAAAAAAAAATATATATATATATTATATTAAATATATATATATCAATTAAATATATTTGAGAGATTTAACACCTAAAAGTTGTACTCTGAAAGTTATTTAAACAATAACAAAATTTTAAAATCCATCCAGCTAAAAGGATTGAAGTACAACTTAGGTGTATTTAACCCTCTTTAAAAATCCCTGCTAACTGGTTTGAGAGACGAGTTACCATACAACCAGCTAACATGACGTAGCCGGTTTTATGAAAGAAAATGTAGTGCTGACCTATTTCATTTTAGACAGACACCAGATGAAGCGCAGGGTGCAAACCTAACATGAAACACAAGCACATTTCCATTCCATTATTCCTTTGGGGGTTTATGGGATGACAGATCTGTTGAATATAAATTTTTACAGCCAGTGAAAATGTTTACATACCTCTATAGGTAGTTTACATTAAAGATGAGGTCACTTTCTTAAAGGAACATTACCCTTGAGGTCTGCTTGTCATTCATTACTACTGCGAACACTCATCCATCCACCCTCCTACCAGCGCACAAAGTGTAAACTATTTTCACTTCTCTTTGCCGTTTGCTGCCTCTGCTTTTAGTAGCACGCTGGTCTCGAGGTCAATAATGCCTTGCTCTCCATTAAAGGCATCTTCTTAAAGATTGCCTTGGAGAATTTTGTTTTCTCTCCCTAATTGGTCTTTTTGACCAGATTTGTTTTTCAGTTCAGGCTAGAATTTCTCACAGAACTCTTCTGTTTTCCATTTTGCTCTATTTTGTTTGCTGATTCAGGCTTTTCCAGCTGTGCAATGCAATGACTGTTGCTCCTGAGCGCCCCTGCTCCATGCACTTCGTGTGCTTTTGTGGCTTGGGTAGGGGATCTGCGAGGCTTTTCTTGGAAAATCATTTCAGCAGAAAATAGGTTAGAATCTGTTTCACCAAATGAGTCATTAACCAAGATAGAAAAATTATTCTCATGAGTAAATACATATATGAGCAGAAAAACAAGGAAATTATTTACTTTGATTGACTACAGCTTCTGAGAGTACATAAACACCTTCATACCTTTGGATTTTGGTGGACTTACTGACTACACAAACACTTGTCAGGCTGTAAGTCCTTGATGCAGAAGCTATTGAACTTGCACACACAAAACTCATTTGGGCAGGCAGACTTTGCTCTTACAAATACTACTGAACTCCTATACAAAGCTTGAGATAATCCTCTGCCTTCAGCCAGTTATTCATGCACTCGGCTTGAAGCACATGAATTGTCCCAGTAAAGGCCATAAAACTGTTGGTCTGCTGAAAGCTAGGAATCTACCCAAGTACTTTGGTGAATTAAGATCTCTGAACTCACAGGCATGTACTGAATAAGGGCAAAAAAAGATTACATGCAACTGAAAGTAAGGCTGTGTAACCTCTCTTTTGTCTTCAAGCTATTTCTTTAGCAGACCCTCAGGGAAAATAATTCCTATCAAATAAATTAGGTATCCATTAAAGAAAAGGGAGAAATATATTTTACCTTTAAGTTACTGGAGATTTTGTTTTCAGAAATACAGTAATTGTAAAGACTGTAAATTCAGAGATAGACAGTAATTCCTGAAGATCACTTGGCAGATGAAACAGCTGTAGCTCACCATCTCTCAATATTCAATTCTAACAAAAGCTAATAATAATAACAATAACTATAATAATTGCTTCCTCAGCTAAATCTCCTGTTAAATTCTCAAGTGTAAGAACCTGAGTGAGGAACTTCTGTACTGATGGCCAAACTGGACCTGTAAATCCTTTGGGTGGGTACCCATACCACACACACCTCAGCATTATACAATCTGCAGAAGAAATAATTGCAGCCTGCATTTCAAATATGATTCCAACACCTGCAGCAGCTCTGTCTTTGCTTTGAAGCGGTGGGTCTTGTAATAACTTGCCATATGAAATGAAACCATGAGCTGTAAGTTCTGCCTCGGTATTTACATGAACTCTAATCACCCTTTGTAAATTTTCTGCAATAGACAAAACATCTTAAATCAGAGAAATCATTAAGATAATAAGTACTCCTCTGTATTTGCAAGGGAGGTTTTCTTCTCTCTCCTCCAGACATCTACGGATCTCTAGGCTTTCAGGAACAGCTAAAAGTGGATTGCACTCTTTCCAAAATTAGTCATTTTTTATCAACCCAATTGTCATTATTTTCCAAAAAGAGGATAGAATCAGAAAACCTAAAGGCAATTAGATACTCTTTAGGAAGTTAGCCAGGAATCATCTCTAGGTTACCCTCATGAGAAATTACTCTTGCCTGCCTCCCTTCTGTCATCTGATAACATGAAACAGCTTTCACAGAACCATCAGTGTTAGAGAAGAAAAGGTATCAGTTTGTCTTAGCCCAGTTCTCTGACAGCAGCAGACTCTTCCCCAGAATTTCCTTTGGTACATTCAGAGTAAAATTCCAGCCCTGCCTAGGACAGAGCACAGCACAGTGGTGCCTCAATACATGAGAAATAAAGATGTAAGCTATACTCTGGACTGGAAGATTAGGGGGTTTTTCTAACCAGATTTTTATTATACCTCTCTATTCCCTTCCCTTTCCTACAGCTTTGCCTCTTTCAAGTGAATGGTAGCATCTACGTGCCCAGAACACAAAGGATTTCCTCATTTTCCTAGCCCACAGTCTGCTCGTCTCTTTGCAGGTGCTTCCTGAAATGCAACTGCAATTTTGCCTGCCTTACTTCTAGATGGTTTCTCCTAACCACAAGTCATATAGACCATATCTACATGAGAAAAAAAAATACACTTCTGCATCTTCTTTCTGTAACTCTTCCTCCTCCGTGTCTCCAAACAGTGGCAGATTGGAGAACCATCCGTTTTATAGCCGACCTTTTCTACATGTTAATGGTAGACCACAAAGCATTTTCAAATATTGAGGTATTATCTATACAAAAGTCACATATTTTTTATCATAGTGTAATTCATAAATAGCAATGTGGATATGGAGGCAAACAGAAAATTAGGCACGCATGGTAATCACAAATCTGATTAAAGCATGGGTAGACTGAGTAGCTAAGACAGGTAACAGTAGTGATGGAGATGCAGACTTCAGCAATCCCAGCTCACGAGGGACTCCAGGTACACAGGGTACATTATTAGTTCCCATTGAAATCTGGGCCCTGTAGAACCCTTACAAATATTTAACCAGATAGTGCTGTCTTGCAGCTAGCATAAATACATACCTTTAATCAGACCTTTAGGCGCAATCTAGACATGGACCAATATTGTCCAAAACCAGATTTTGACAAAAAAAAAAAATCCTCAACTCCAAGTCTAGCTGCACTGCTCTCTTTTGCCCCCAGCAAAGAGTCCCTTCAAAGTGGGGGGATTAACTACATCACCAACATGACTTGTCATCCATTGTAGATAGTGACAACATTAAAAATAAATCACATACAACTTGGAGCCCTAGAACATGTCTCTGAGCTCTGAGCATGGATTCTGCAAAGGGGATGAAAAAAAATGAGTGGCAGCATCTCCTCATCGTCACTTGGGTTATTAACTGTGCACATCTGCGACATGCCTCCCTTTCCATCTGCAAACTCTTAAAAACATGTCTGCCTCTCATAAACAGAATTCACTTATTTTTAGATTTTCCTCACAGTAATATCAGCTAGTCTTTGAACTGAAAGCCAAAGCAAAATGAGATGAAAAATGAGCAATGATTCAAAAAGCATTAAGTGATCAACCATGACAAAGTGTCACCTGCCCTAAACGCGTTCTGTTTTCTGTCACTTGAAGGACAAATCCTTCGCTTCCGAATGGTGAAGCCATGTATTTTTCCTGTTGAGGAATCATGACCTCACTCGGCGTGTAATCAACGACTTACGTTATTATTTTGATTGAATGTGTGTTTGCTACATACCGAATGTCACCGATTTCTCCTTTAGTGCTGCTGATCTGAAGGGCATTCCCGTCGCTTTTCAGCGATGTTTGTGCTGCTTATAAACTGCCGCAATCGCCCTCGAATGCTGTCAGCGAGACCAGCTCTCTGTCAGGAACGACTCAGTGATAGATGATCCTCCCGTGGAGCAGGGGGACAAACTCGATGACCTCTCAAGGTCCCTTTCAGGGTCTGGGGGGGTGTTGATGGTTCTATGGCAGGTAGCATTTTAGTTAAGTGGTATTTTTTCTTTAGGCAATCCACCAACTATGGAAAAATCTGTATACTCGGTGTTGTATGTTGTTGTTTTGTTTCCCTTTATTATATTGTCCATCTCAGACATTTTCTATCATGCAGTAACCTTAACCCCAACTCAAAAACTGTTTAGATGTAAGCATATCTAATCGCATTAAAATCACTATGACTATCCTCACATAAAACTAGATAGATGATTTAATATGCCGAATGATGGTCCCAGTACCCATTAGGTCTAAATGTTCCCTGAGAGCCCGAACCCACAGACACTTACGTACATTCTTAAAAACAAACACAGATATTCATACAGAAGTAAAGGACAGAAATATTCATACCCATGTATTTAAACATGTGCACACCTGCAGAACTAGACCCTGTCTTAAAGACCTCCTCCACCTCGATTTGAGACATGCGAATAGATTCATGCAAATGAACCTACACCATAAAAGTGTTTATTCCACTTTCCAGGTGACAAAACTATCAAGTGCAACTTTAATGGACTTCTCCAAGTTTCAAGGTCAGTATTAAACTACTGTCAAGCCCCTGGGGGAGGTCATCCCTGAACAGGCGCAGATTCTACGGGGATAAGCCTGCACAGGCACTTCACGCTGATCATCCCTTCCAGGGGATTCCTTCCTGAGCCGTGCACAGTTTGTAACTTGTTTTAATAATACTGTAAACTATCACTTGACTTTTAGTTTTCATTTCAAAGCTGCTTTTTTTAACAACATATACGACAGCCTCAGGGCAAACCTCTCTCTTGGATGTATGCAAACTTTGCCAGAATCACTAAGGGCTATGCAGGCATAGCTTCAAAGGCAGATTTGGGACCTATAACTTTAATTCATCCACCAAATGGAGTTCCAAAATCCATTAAGGAAAAATAACTAGTAACCATCTGTCTTTATTCATCAGGCTGAAAGCAGTTAATCAAACCTAGTGGACATTTTTACTTTCTTCTTTCTGTCTCAACAGCTTTGAACACAGATGCAGCCTTTCCATAATTAAGCTGAGCATAGTAGCTCCTAGACAGATTAATTCTGGAGAGCTTGTCAAAAATGTCAGATGGCATACAGGTTCTGTGTCCCATCCCCAGGATCTCTGGGATTTTTATATTTATTTATATATATACACACACACACACACACACAAACATATATATATGGGCAGATTTGGGACACAATTATTAAAATTAACAGCTATCTATAGTCCACGCTCTTAACTCATCACAATGACTGCAGTGCTAGGAGAACCCATGCTCTATGATAAGGCATATTTTTTTCTCCCTCTCTTAGGGATGCAAGTCAGGATATCACCTCCGCAGTGAACAAATGTCTCTGGGAACTGAACTGAAACACGGGATGCAAATGGCCAGCAGAAAGCAGCTATTTTTACTAACTGCTGAACCACTAGTAACTGAAGGGCAAAAATTTTTGTAAATTCATTGACAGTGTTCTAAATCACCCTAAAGATGTTCCAAGTCACAGGAGTCATATTCTAACAAGCTGGAATATAATTCGGTAGTTCATGCCTAACAACTATTCCAGACACGTGTTTTTAGGAAAGTTCTCAGATACATGATATGGTTTCTATTAACTTTAAAAGGATATACACAAGTATCCAAGACAGCTTTTAGATCTCGATTGCTATTAATAATGAGCTCACATGGGGTTTTGATTTCCCTTTTTCTGAGTTCTAACATTTTAAAGCAGAGAGCATCTGCAATTCTTAAGGATTTTATGTTACTTGTTAAATATTCTGGTTTTTCAATTTAACTCTACAATCAAATTTATGGACTGAAACTAGGATTTAAATGTACCAGCCTAGGAGCAATTTTTGCTTCCTTTAAGCAGGGTTTTTATTTTATTTTTAAATAAAATAAAAGCTCATGTCAAATATATCTTTGTGCCATTAACATTAGAATTTCGATGTCATATAAAAGTGTAAAAGTTCTTACCTTTATAACTGGTTACAGAGAAGAGTTGATTACTATCACTTTTGATTACAATGCAGTTTGAAAATGACTTGTGCAAAATAAGGAGAGACTGTCCCAGAGAAAGCTATTCAATGACTCTAGAAAAGAGAGAGGCAGTGGGCTTTCCAAGTAGTCATGAAAACTGGACCACAGGCAGTACTGATAGAAATCAGCAGATACTGGTCCAACTTCACGAGTCAAATTCAAATGAAATTTAAAAAATGACAGGAGTCTAAAACATGGAATCTGTTTGTGTACTTAGGAGTATAATTTTGCCTAATTGCTGGTAACTGGCTCATCTATCAGCCTTCTGTCCCTACAGATATATTCAAAATGGCAAATGGAAATGAGGCACCCAACTATACTTGGAAAAGCGGGCAAGAACTAAGGAGCCTCAGTACCGCTAGATACCAGACTCTACAGCAGAAAATAGAGATGAAAGAGGTATTTGGAAGAAAAACTATGCTGGCATGATCTCTCGTTAAATTCCTTTCCCTCAGGAATATTTAAGCACCTAGCTATCATAAATGTTCTAATACTGTTCCCACAGTACAGGAATGAACTGAAGCAAAGAGAGGTCATCTTCTAATGAGTCAAAAAATCATAGATGAAAACTCCCGTATCGTGTCACTCAGTCCTGGACCCTGCTGCTTGAATATGCTGGCAGTAGCGATCAACTTGACAGGAAGTGTTCTCTGAGTACAAGTAACCTAAAGACCATCAAATAATGTTTTATAGACATCATAACTGAGTTTAAAGGTCAGCAGAGAATCATGCTGTAGATGCTTGTACAGAATACCTTTGGAGAATGAGAGAAACATGAGAAAAAGTAGGAAGACGCGTAGCTGAAAAAATAAGTGGGCAGCGGAGACTGGAATTGCGGGCTCATTAGAAGAGGGTGTTAGCATCGCTCTGCTGAATGAGAAATAAGTGTAGAAGATAAAGACATACATATGTAAATGGACAGACACGAGTGAAAAAAAAAATTGCTTTTACAAAGGAGGCCAAGGAAAAAAGATATTAGTAATCCAAGGGAATTATGCCAAAAGCCTGAATAAAAAATGTTATTGTACGAAGATATCGCCCATGAGCTAACTATGACACACCTGGCCTCGCTGGTGTGATTCACAGAAGTTTTTTCTACACACAAGATGTTCCTCTTCTCTCACTTAGTTTTTATGATGTTACCATCCCCACTTGGTTCACATCTGTTGTCATAACCTACATTTCAGTATTCCTAAACCCAAGCATAACTACCCAAAATAAATAAAAGTCAGGAGTCTAAAAATTCTAAATGTGAGGCTCTTCCTACTTAACCCTTTGGTTTTGAAGGTGAACTTGAATCAACTTGCCAGCAGAACAGGTCTCCAACCCCAGATCTTCACTCAGGCACAAACTACATTGCAGCAGAGCCACAACTAGAATTTGTGGAAAAAGTACCAGCGAGGTGCTAAGCCAGGTGAGGTTCTTTACAGGATGCTGTTTTGCAGAACTGCTCCAGTGTTCAGCCCTGAGCACTGCCTCAGTTTCTCAATTCTGGCAGAAACTGTTTGCACCCCACTCTTATCTTTTCTATTAATCTTTCATACATCTTCCTTGAATCTAAGTCCAATTACAAGAAGCAGAGTGGGACTCTTGCCACCCACTGCATTCCTTTTGAGAAAGGATGCTCCATGCAAAACTCTTTGGATTTAACCAACAGAGGTCAGAGAGAAGCTATCTCACAGAATGGAAAAAGCACAAAGCTGAGCCTCAGCTCAGGCAGATGAGTATCTTTAAGGGCTAAGAATCATAGACTCATTTAGGTTGGAGAAGACCCTGAAGATCATCAGATACATGACAGAAATTAGGAATATTGGAATCTTTAAAACGAGAACTTTAGACTCTGTGAAACTTTGTCAGCATGTTAAACAGCTACCACAACCTCATGAGGCTAAACCACAGCCCCACATTGTATGGTAACACACCTGCACAAATGGGGATACATCCAACAAATTATCCGTTAAAATGGAAGTTCAAATTTACAGTAGTGCAAACCAGAATATTAAGATGGAAATACAAAGACTCTTAATGAAAAGGTGAGAAGTAGCAACATTTTCATCCATTTTTTTGAATGCCACTACATACTTGTATGTATGTTCTGTTGATATAAAGGAGACTCTTTATAATCTCTAAAGTCTCTAAAATGCTGGAGAACACGTAAAGCTTTTATAAAATCAGTACTTACAGTAACACAACATGAAGACTTAGCTGAATGGTGTTAAAGGTTTACATTTGGTACCTCGCCTGCAAGAGTACAGTTCAACTACTTAAACAGTCAAAATTGGACAGCTCCAGTGCCCAGAGACTTCAGAAAGTGCAACTGAAATACGACAGTCATAACTCAACGGCTGCAAATGCAGCCGCAGAACACACACACCAGAGGAAAAACAAATTACCCTGACAACCTTCCTAGAGCGCTGTTGTGCAGCCCTCCACCATGATGCACTAAACAAGCTATAGCCACTATGTGTGAAGTATATTCTGTAGTATTTACATACAGATGTTTAGTTTAGCCTTAATTTTTGCACTAAATATTCCTCTTTTTATTCCATAAAAGAGGAAAATAGATTAAAAGTTCATAACCCACAGCACCTTCATCCCAAAATATCAGGTCATGATATTAACTTCAGCTATTATGGCCAGAAGCATCCAGTGGTCAACTTGTTAAAGAAATTTAGTAACTCAAATAATCTAATAATTCTAATGTTAAGAAGTCTAAATTATGGAATACATTAATGATGTAATATTGCACCAAGATTACCTATAAAAGCTGGATTCAGTGGCAGCAGTTGATAACTGAGACCCCTTCTTAAAGTATCACCTACAGGAACTGGAGGCCTGCCTCCTTATTCAGTCCTGGTTGGACTGCTTCATTTCTCACCAGAGATAATAAGGGGAATAGGTTTCCTACCTAAATGGGAGGAATGCTTGTAGCCTATTCTCACAAGGGTCATTCCAACTTTGAAATTCTCTTTGAGTTAATAAACTTCAGGACACGACGAGAAGTCCATCACTAACATAAAGCTTACTGAAAAGGCAAAAGCAGCGTGACCCCTTTGCAAAAAGACACAAGGAGAGTTTGGCTGCATGATATATTCTCATTAACACTTACAAACTGTGAGTCATTTTGCTTTTTTTAATTACGATCCTGGAAGGCATTTACTTCATAAACAGATACAACATCATGGGAGGTGGGATGATTCTGCCAGATAAGCTAATAATGTGCATCTTGCTTAAGTGTGATTAACGGCCTGCTTTAGTTGACGCCTGTTCCTAGCAGAGTTTACCAGGGAGGGAAATGATCAAAACTACACAAGAAACAAATAGCGATGCCTGTTTGGCTTTACTGTTAACAACATGGCACTCAAGGGATTCTCACTGGCCACTCAAACTGCTTTCCCAGGCTTTCCCAGAGTATTTTTTAAAAGGGCAAAGCAGCTCAGGCAATGTCAGTGGCAGACTCGGGATAAGAATTGTACTAGATAATGCCTTCTCTTGGAAAGTGCTAAAATGACAACTGCTAAAACAGGCATTCTTGTGATAATAATGATAATAATTGTAACTTGTTAAAGCTGAATATCGGCATTGATTAAGCAAGTAATTTTCCTCTATATCATTTTATTCAGTTAGTGCATAAAGAACTCCTTAGGTATTTCTTTTTTTTTTTTTGTAACTTGAAGATCACGTATTAGACTTGAGAAACTTTCATTACACAAGAAATACAGTTACTAGAACGTGTCATTCTTCTAAGTCACTTAGAAGAACATTTCAGTTTATACAGCTTGTCCATGATGTGTTTGGTGATTGATTCTGCCAGGTTCCTAGGATGAATGAGGAATTAAGCTGATATACATCCTAGAATGAATCCAGCCTTTTCAAATGGCACAAATTCTGTTTCAATGGGCTGGATACTCTCCGAAAGATAAAGAAGCAGCACTTTAAAAGCTCAGTCAGAATTCTTTCACTGCAAGAATGAAACAAAAAAATCATATATTTGAATCCCCTGGTTATTCAGATCTTGCTTCTCCCTCAAAAGTAGCAAAAATTCAAAATTAGTTACAACCAAATTCTGTGCCCACAACTTCGTTGTGTGGAGTGACAGTTAAGAGCAAGAATACCTTGCAGTAAATTACTTCAAGTTACAGCACACTCGCACTCCCTGTTGAACAGCTCCCCCTTTGAACATGTTCTTCATGTTACTGTTCCAGGACCAAACATGTCCAAACAAGGCTTTTGAACAGAAGATAAAAGCATGTTATAACTATCTCATCTTTCTAACTTTAGTAAGCTTGCCCCATTGTAGAGTTAGGGGATTTATTTTGTTTTGACCAAGTGCCTCCAACATTCAAAAGTTTTGGTTCTGAACACATCCACAAAGAAAAACTCAGGTTTGTGCCAGAACAACTTGATTTGATAGCTCAGAATTAAGTCATGCATTAGCCTGTGATTAAATGCTTATGATTTCTGAATTCTACAATCATTACTTTCATGGAACAGAATACATAGCATCACAGACACACACGAACACTGTGCTATTGTAAATACCAAAATGCCATTAAGTAAACCTTATAGAGGTGATCTAATTTGAACACAGCTGAAGCAAGAAAGAGATTGCATCCTTTTTTTGAAGTTGTTTTCCTCTACTTACATGCTCAAACTCTTACCTAATCCTTCCTCTGCAAAATTATGTAATTCCTGCAATGTTTTCCAAGTAATTACAGAACTAAAATGGGTAGTATCATTTTTAAGCCAGTGTCTGTTCTGCTTTCTTGCTGTTTGAAGTGCCTGAAAATGGGAGGCTACTGTCTAGACCTTGAACACAGTATCATGAATATGAAAGCACCAAGTGTGAAGATGGATTACATCTCCTCAGCAAATATATTTCCTTTCCCCCTCAGCAAATACAGCTTCCACTGAGTAACCTACAGAAATGCTACCACAAATTCAGGCTTTGGTGTTCTTGCTGACACATCTCTTCTCATCCTCACCGCCAGTACCTGCAGACTTCTTCTTCACAGACAGAAAATTAACACAGTACAGATTCAAGAACATATTTTGCCTCAAGTTTGTTCTACACACAGTATAGCACATGATTAGCTGCCTGTGAAGCCAAAAGATCCTTTAGATCCTGCCAAAAGACCAAAGTAATACATCTCCAGCCATTCAACTGGATGTTCAATTATCAGTGCCAGTGATGCATAGCAGACCAACCTCATCTTGTTTTTGCTAGCTAAGCAGGTAAGATTTCTGTAAACCTATGGAGAGCTGAATTAAATTATAAATTACTACAACAGGGAAGCCATTCCTTGTTATCAGTGTGGTAAATAAGGGCCGCTGGATGCACATCAATCACACTTGAAACCAAATCGGACAATTACTGCAACATAAGTACATATATTCCTGGAGGTATTTAGAAGACGTGTAGACGTGGCACTTAGGGACATGGTTTAGCGGTGGACTTGGCAGTATTAGGTTTACAGTTGGACTCGGAGATCTTAAAGGTCTCTTCCAACCTAAAAGATTCTTTGATTCCATAACTACATTCTAAAAAGTTGCCTATTTAAACTTACAAGAAGACTCACTTAAAGTAACTGAATCAGCACTGCATTCCAAAACCCGTCCTCCCTCACTTTGAGAGCAAAACCATCTGTGAAAGTCTTTTCAAGAATATTTTGCTAGTCTTTTCATACAATGTTTCTTAATGTACTAACTTTTAAAGCATATAATCCTTTCAGGTACAAAGAGGCTCAGTCTTTTAGCCCTTGCAGTCCTGTGTATCTCCTCTGCATTACTGAAATTATTCATGAAGTAAAGTTACAGGAGGGGCTAAAATTTGTCTTTTTACCTCTAAGGTGCCACCGTTATCTTGGATAACAGTGTTTTATACGGTTAAATACTAATATGTTTGCAACATATTTTGCAAACAGATATTAGCACCCAGAACATCAGGTAACACATCAGGTCAAATTACAACTTAAAAAAAAAAATAAATAAATCCCTAGGCTTAAGGGAGCTTAAGATCAATATTGTTGGAGCAACCACTTACTTCAGGAACGTAGACTGAAATGCTTAGGAGTGGCTGGTAAGGGTCCCTTGAGACTCTGTTTAGCTCCACGGAGGTTATGAAGCTTAACATCCACTCATTCTGAAAACTGGGTTATCAGTGTGCCCTGCAGAGTACCCAGAGAGGCACAGACCATAAACAGCTATTTGCTATCAGCGTAAGAAGGGAGAACACAGGTTATTCTCAGTCCTGTGCTCTAACCATTCACTTATCCTAAAATATGTAAACTAACTTTCTTCCCTTCCTTTTAGGATAAATAACTAAATGTTACTTTTGAAAATATTATAATCTGCATTTCTGAAGCATTACAGAAGGGAAAAGAAATTCATTTCCAACGACGTTGCAGAACGCATGCATCGCTTCATATTGCTGAATAGACACCCGAGAATCAAGTTTGTTCTTTAGGAATCCTTGTAAAAATAATTCAAGGCATTTTCAGTGTCCTTCATAGTAATAATTTCACATAACTAATGCACTGAAGATGATCACAGTGAAACCCTGCCATAAAATTCAAGACAGTCAGGGCATGACTACCGAGTTTAGGTTGTTCCGATCTGCGAACAGCTATCTGGCAAGAAAGTTGACTTGTGTCACCCTGTTATTTACAAGATGCACTGCACATATGCTGCATGAAGTACCTGGTTGGTAACGAAGCTGTAAGGTCTGGTACCATGACATCAAACATAGCACTGATATTACTGATGTCAAACAGCTGTGCTACATCAGAACTATGGTACAACAGCACCCTCTCTCAGGTCACACTGAAGAATACGTAACGGCGAAAGGAATCATCCCGACACTTTAAGCAGCTGGTTCAACGGGCAGCTGCTCGATATTTCCACCCAGCCTGACCTTTTGGGGTGAAAACAGCCAAAGTTTGAGCAGTTTGTATCTTCTGAAGAGCTGACTGCACCCTTCTACACCCAACATCACAGGGTAGAGCCGCTGCCATTGCCTGGTGAAAGGAGGCTACGAAAGGCTCCTGACTGCACAGCTTTGAGCAGGAGCTGCCTTGACCCAACAAGTTGGGACAGAAACCTGTGAGCAGGGCCCTGCACTGCTGCTGCCAGCTGAGTCCCTCTATGGGTTCTTTGTTGGATCCTCCTTCTGGTTGTGTACGAAAAGGAACTTGCTAGCTACAGGTTAACATTCATCCCAAAACCTGCATCCACATTCAAGAGGATCCCAGAACTAGAAGATGGAATTTAGCCATTGTTTGGCAGTATTAGGAAGAATCACATAACAAAGGCATCATTTTCAGTGCAACATAAACGTAACTTCTTCCTTCACCCAAAGATCTCAAAATACTCTGTAAACAGCTTGACCCTTTGCAAGACCTCTGTTGAGTAGAAACCACCTTCCATTTTGTGAACTCCTATTTTGATAAGGAATCCACTACTCCCCGCCCCTCCTTCTAGGCAGGATTAGAAATGTTTATGAAGTCTTATCTCCTAAAACGAGAGAACATAGAAGAATTAGATTAGGAAAATGATATAAAGCAACTGTTTGGATGAGCAATTTTAATCAGCCTTAGCGAATGGTGCTCACTAAACAATGAATACCACTGCTGTTGAAATCCTTTTCTTTTGTCAGTCTGGAAGAGATAGGGTAAGTTTTTCCATTACTGGAACCCACAGGAAAAAGAAACTGTAAGTACTTTGGTTTGTCGTCTCCACATCCCCAAATGCATGACACTTTCTGCAAGCAATACTGTACAGTGAACAAGTGTTCTAAGAAGAAGTCAATGTTAACATTTTCGGAGGATCTAACTTGCCTACTTGCCTGAAGTCTTTAAGCCCCATACAATTGACTTCCTGCTTTATTAATACTTGTACAGCACCTCCCATTTGGGCTTCAGAAACACAAAGGAAACAAGCACCACCACAACCTCGGGCAGTGAAGAAGTGCAATGCCACCTTTGTTACAGAACAGAAATTGATTTTCTGAAGGTGACTCAGGAAACCTCTGTCAGAGCCAAGAATAAAACTCAGACTAGCGTTTTTATCCCTAACCCTGTCCTCCTTTAAAAATATTCCAGTCTAATCTAGATTGAATGCTTGATTCTAAGTCTGAATATTACAATTCTCTCTACTTCCATTCACAATGTAGATGCTGTTTCCACCTTTTTAGTACTATTCTAAAGAATTGCTTTTATGTTTTAGTAAGACCACTAATGTGGTTGGTTCTGACCTAGTTTTAAGTCTTGCTCTCTTCTCTCATCTCATTGTTCTATGAAAAACACAGCACAATTAAGTAATACCAAAAAGAAATCAATCAAATACAAAACCAGTAGAATTAGGTTTATTCCCCCAGATGAAATATTACCCTGCTTCCTGAGACAGTACTGTTGGCAAGCGTTGTATTTTTATGACAAAAATAATTTTGCGAGTTAAGTATTTTAAATTGCAAAGGGAACCAGATGAACTAGCATACTATGAAAGAATAATTAATGATTTCATTGCTCGTTCTTTCTAACTTGCATTGTTCACTACAGCTGCTTATTTAGCTCTGTTTAGTTGCTGATTTAAGGATTTCTTTGCAGCCTGTTTCAGGTTCATTGCCACTCAGGTTGTGGTAGGTAACACCCCATTTACACTGCAGATGGTTCTATCCCAACACATCTTGCCCTAGCCTGCAATGCCACATATCAGTGTGATCTCTTCAAGCGACTGTAACATAGTCTGATCCTCTGCCTGCTGGGATAGATGCAAGGCTTGCTCCAAAATGTCCAGTTCCTTAAAGTGAAAACTGGTAGTGGAGACCGGCTTTACATGTTTGGTTTTTTTAAAAGAAACAATCCCAGGACAAACATTCCATTATATATAAAGTAAAACTGGAAGTCCATTTATTTGGTGGCAATACAGAATTTATGATACACTCAGAAAGTCCATAAAGTCCTAGGCAAAGCAGGGCCTCATAGGAAAGGAAAGAGCACGAACAAATGGCCTGTGCAAAATGATGAGTGCAAGGTCAGAGACACCATTCAGATAGTAAAAAGCTCTATAAGCTATCAGGAGAAAGTAGCTGAACACATGAAGTTTCCATTCTTGGAGATACTCAATACCAACACCGTCCCGAGTAACCTCTGTGGCTGAACCTGCCTTGTGCAGGGGGCTCAACTGGGCAATATCTAGTATTTCCTTCCAACCGCAACTATCCTCCAATTCTGCGATATTCTATTCAACGTAATTGTTTGATCAGAAGGCAGACATCAACTGTCTTAATCTATTGTGAAACTCCTCAAAGATAAAACACTTTGTCTTAGCAGATCTCAGAGAAAATTCAGGACTCTTCTACTTTCCAGGTGATTAAACACTTGGGAAAATTTTCTAAGAATCTTCATCAAGTAGATTGAGGTATTATGCATAAACTCAGAAGGCATATTCATCGCTACAGAATTCTTATATTTTGTATTTAAGAATACACAAGTGATTTTTCTGTTTCTGAGCTAGAATTCTCACACCTCTGTGAACACACCATTGATTACACATCTGCATGGCATTTTAAAGGATGCTTCAAGGCTGCCTGAAACCCACTCTTCTGCCCATACAGACAGCAGACAGGGAAATCAGCTATGGTTGAAGGATGCCCTCCAAACCAGACATTCCTCACTTCTACATAGATGTAGCAGCTCTGCATAATCAGGTTGTACAGCACAAGCTCAACACCTGAAATTGCTATTGAAGAGCCACAGAGGTTCAGCAGCAAGAAATTATTGCTAAAAAAAATTCTTTAATGCTCACAGAACTCTTTTTAGAACCTGCTTAGTTTTAAATCTTGCCAGCCATCAATCAAAATAAACCCACGGCATACTGCATCTACTTCTGTCAAGGTTTTGCAAAACAGAAACTTGAATGTTTTGTCTTGACACTGAAGCCACTTTTTGAGTTCTTTCTAACATTCCCCAAGTGACTCACACTTCTGCAAAAGAAAAAGGGAAAACACCACAAAACAGACTATGGCAGCGTAATTCTGTGTTGTTTTCCTATTAGGGCGCTCTCTCGCAGCCAGCTTGCAGTGGATTGTAGATGCTTCACTCGGGAGCAATTCTGCTGCAGTCGGTCAGCACAGCGCGCTGTTTTCCCACTCCCAAAAACATTTCAGCCGCTGCACGAGGCGCAGCAGACTTCCGTTGGCGTGGTACAGGCCTGCGACGGGTGCACCCGGACGCCCGACAGCCACGTTCACGGCCTCAGGAGACGCTGCGAGGGCACAGCTCTCCCGGACACGGGGGGTTGTTCGACGGCGGCCGCGGTATCTTCACAGCAGCGTGTTCAGCAGCGAGGCCAGAAATTCTCCTGTCCGCCCAAAGCACCCGAGACTGAAGGAGTCTTTAGCCACAAGGCCTGTCTCAACCGGCCCACACCTCTGCAGAGCTCCAGGNGTCCCGCCCGCCGGGGCTCCCCAGCGCGGCTGGAGCTCCCCGCAGGGCGTTTCCGAGGGGGCCCCGGCGGCCACGGGCCCTGCTCCGTGCGGGGCTGCCGGGCCGAGCGGGCCCCATCCTGCCCGGGCGGCCGTCGGTGTGCAGGGGGCAGCCGCCGGTGTGCAGGGGGCAGCCGCAGAGCAAGGCCCGGGGAGGGGGAAGCTGAAGCCGTGACTCTTCATAACGGCAGCTAGATATTTGCTTTATTTATTTTTTTTTCCCCCCACAGCAGTCTTTTCTCCAGGTGTAACGTCTCTTTTGAGGAATACCTGGGTGGAGCGTATTTCTGGGGAAATGAAGGGCTTCCGTTAAAACACGAAATTGATGTGTGTCCAACTGAATGTGTAGCGGCATGAAAACACAGGCGGATTTTAATGTGTATATTTACAATGTGTTTTATAGGTTAATTTCCTTAAATAGTGCCAAAGGAAAGAGGATGGAACCAGGAAATCCAGCCAAGGAAACGGTCCTCATTACTGGAGGAGGTGGATATTTGGGCTTCCGGTTAGTGCATTAAATAGTTATTACATACAAGAAAAAATGTGAAGGATTGCTGCTGGTGAGGCAACAAAATCTGTCTGTAAAAGGGAAAACCTGAGATGCCTGATCCAGTTCACCCCAGCCGATGCGTCTCGGACCTCAGTATTAAACAAACACGTAATGCTATTTCCAGGTGTTTTAAGTAAATATGTTAGTCTGTTTCCAGAAGTCAAGCATCAGCTGACTTGCAGACATTTACCGGTCCGGTCACCTTTGTAATGGGGATTTAGATCATCTTTCAGCCTACTCTGAAGAGCAAGTCTGCACTTGTATGCAGATCTTTCTCTGGGGAGTAAGCTGTGGCCTGCAAATAGTTACACACGTGCTTAGCTATATAGATTAAATACTCAAGCTGCTCTCTACTCTCAAGAATATATTTATTTTTATGGACAGTGATGTTTTAGGATCAGATATTCAGTGAAATCCATTTCCCCTTACTGTAGATGGCTCTGCAGGCTGTGTAAAGAAAAAAATCCTATTTTGAACCCTAGACTATCTTCTAGAGTACCTTCAGAGTTGTAACTGTTTACATAGCTGGGAGAGATTACAGTCATGACCAAAAGGTAAATTTCAAGTGTTTGTGGGGGGAAATCTCAGAAGTTACCTATCTGACTTCTGCTTGGCTTTTTCCTCCACTGTCTCCCCCTTTAAGCACTATAGAAATCCAACAGTTGTAGGAAAGGGGAAGAGGAATACCAAATTTATGTGTATCAATACTTGTGTTTATACCTGTGACTTGGAGTAAAATGTAGACGNACCTCCAAGTACCCGCCGAGGGAGGAGTACAAACACCGGGATGTGACCCAGCTGGAAAGCGCTCAGAGTTCAAAGACAACCGGAGGTTCTCCGTATTAAAGTGTCTCGCTCTGAGAGCCAAGCTCTGGCCGAGCGTCCTTGGGGAAGAGAAGGGGGAAAGCGGCATCCTCCGGGCACACAAATGGCCACGACGAACTCCAGCTAGCCGACGTTCACCGCGACCAAAATCCAACGGCTACCGAGCGGCCCCCCGGCCGTCCCCGCCCTCGCCGCCATTTTGTCGCCGGGCGGCGGCACTCCATTTCCCGTGAAGCCCGGCGGCGCCGTCACAGCGGCCGCGCCGCGCTGGGGGAAGGNAAGCATCTCGCTCATTCCTCTTCTCCATAAATTTCAAACACAATGGCAAAGACCAGCCTATTGTTCTGACAGAATTGGGATGGCACAAAAACAATAAGATAAAAACAGTAAGGTTTGGGGTTTTTTAAATATTTGGCTACAGGTTTACATCTGAAAGGTTTGCTGTTGCCGATCTGTACGGGACAGAAGCAGAGAAATAGCTGGGTTCTTCCGAAAGGCTGCTGAAAGCCACTTCAGTTATTTCTGCTCTAAATTTTCCTTTACAGCAGTTCCACCTCTTTTTTTTTTTTTCCTTTTTTCTTTTCCTCCAAAGTACTGATGGAGCTCGAGAAATTAGTTCAGCACCTGAAGAATCACAGTTGAATCTTCCCCATAGTAGGAGGCTGAATATTTAAAAGACTCCCATCAGAAAAAAGAAAAAAAAAAAACCCAGTATTAAAATAGTTAATAGTCTTCTCTTACCTCCAGGTGAAATGTTTCACGCATCATTATGCTATGTATACTAACATACGGTTTCTATCACATTTTAGTTTAGGTTGTGCCATATTCCAAAAGGGAGTGGATGTGATTCTCTTTGATGTTGTGAAGCCACTTCAGACCGTGCCAGAGGGAATAAAGTTCACGCAAGGGGATGTCTGTTGCCTGTCTGAAGTAGAAGAGGCTCTTGGAGATGTAATCTGTGTATTCCATATCGCTTCCTATGGAATGTCTGGCAGGGAGCAGCTGAACCGAAAACTTATAGAAGATGTGAATGTGAAAGGAACAGAAAATGTCATCCAAGCCTGCAAGAGCAGAGGAGTGTCGAGTCTGGTTTATACCAGTACATATAACGTGATATTTGGAGGCCAGATTATAGAAAATGGGGACGAATCTCTGCCTTATCTACCTCTTCACCTTCATCCAGATCACTACTCCCGGACCAAATCTTTAGCTGAAATGAAGGTGCTGGAGGCAAATGGCGCTGAGCTTGGAAATACGAAAGGTGTATTAAGGACTTGTGCTCTCCGACCAGCAGGCATCTATGGGCCTGGAGAACAGAGACATCTTCCAAGAATAGTTAGTTACATTGAAAGGGGACTGTTTAAATTTGTATATGGAGATCCTCTTAGTTTAGTAGAATTCGTACACGTAGACAATCTAGTTCAGGCTCATATCCTTGCCTCCGAGGCCCTCAAAGCCAACAAAAAGCACATAGCTGCAGGCCAAGCCTATTTTATTTCCGATGGCAGGCCCATAAATAACTTTGAATTTTTCCGACCATTAGTGGAAGGTTTGGGTTACAAGTTCCCAACCTGCCGTCTTCCTCTCTCGCTTGTCTATTCTTTTGCATTCCTTACTGAAGTAGTTCATTTTCTCGTAGGTCACATTTATAATTTCCAGCCTCTCCTCACTCGCACAGAGGTTTACAAAACTGGTGTCACGCATTATTTTAGCATGGAGAAGGCCAGAAAGGAGCTGGGGTATGAGCCTCAGCTGTATAGCCTGAATGAAGTGGTTGAGTGGTTTAGATCTCAGGGATGTGGACCAAAACCGAGAAAGTGTACCATTATGCATCTTGTTAGGGGTGGAGGATTGCTCTTGCTGCTGATTGCTGTGACTGTCTCATGGTTTCCATCTGCAGTTACATTTTCACTCTGAAAGGTGAAATGCTGAGTATGGAGAACAGAATTTAGTTACCTTCTCCCAGTGCTCTTCGTTTAGATGGACAGGTAATAAATAAAAAAAACCACCAAGAAAATGCACGTTTGTGTCACTCCGGTAAATATCTTGAACAGTTTTATCCCCAAGGAACGCAACTGCCGAGTAAAAAGGTGAGATTTTTATACATAGTTCCTCTTCAAAGTAAAATTGGTCAGATCACTAACAAGATGAAGCTCAGTATTACTGCAAACAGCATTTTATTTTCAGGTACAACAGCACACTACAGTGAATGGAACAAATGTCCCTAGACTGACCCTTCTTCCTCCCTGATGGGATTATACTCTTGATCTCTGCCCTTTATTCCTAAAGGATTTGTGCTACATGATCCAGAGGAGAATAAACTTATTCCTGGATTACATTCCAACACCAAATTCTGCTTTCCAGCGTGTATGTATGCATGCCTAACCAAGATCAACCGATAAACTGCTAGACAATAAATAAATGCCTTTTTTTCCTTTTTTTAATGAATACATTCTGTTATGCTTTTCCGAGTTACCTCTCCGATATCTAATGACATTTCTGGAAAAAGCCCAGTGGTTAAGTTATAGCAAAGTGCTTGAAGCAGCACCGATTAGTAGATTTTTCCAACAGTAAACTATGCCTGTTTAAAATGAATGAGCTAGCTAAAGTGCATCCATAAATAAGACCTATGATTTTTCCCAGCATTATGGAATGGTTAAACAAATAATCCGTCAAAGACATTTGGTAAGTGATTACATTCATGTTGCACTGTTTATAAAACATTTTTAGCCTTTAATAATATTTCTTCAACACCTGACACCATTTGAATAGAACTTCACCTTTGTAGTAGGATGATAAACACCTGACACAATGAAACTTATAATTCTGTGGAGTTTTAGGAATATAAAATAAGACCTTGTTAAGTACAGGTCACTGCTGTCTCGAGCCCTCACCTCTGTCAGTCTAATATAGGAAGAGATACTGAGAAACTTCACAGCAAAATGTTAAATCACAAAGTTGTTCTCCTTTAACCCGTCAGCATTACAGTTTCAGTACTTCTTGATAAAAGGACAGTCCTCCAAGAAATTCACACATCTCTCTGGACTTTAGTCTTTCCATTTTAATTGCTGAAACTACGCTGATCTTACATTAATTTTGTTTAAGTTCCAGTTACTTCAGTTCTGTTAAACTCTACTGCAATTTAAATGGGGAAGTGAAGAGGAAGAGACAGTAGTTCTCCTGCATTGTTAAGGGATTCTCAGAAAACAGAAATGCCTAACTAGAGAAAACAAACCTAAAAGTCCACTGCCACCCATGTTTAGAAGATGGAGATTTTTGTAGTTAAAGATGACTGGAGACAGCATTATTTTTTGAATGTTGAGTTCTTTTCCTGAGAAGTTTACCTTTAAAAATAAACACTATTGATAACTACATGTTTTGTTTTGCTTCAGCTCTGACTTCCCTCCTCCTTCATTCCCCTACCAGTATGTACATCGTGAAAGAAACTGAATTCAATACTGAGCTTGAGGGACAGCTCGAGAGAGAACTCAGCTTTTTTTTTTT
>VZTL01018346.1:0-14408 GCA_013400535.1 Scopus umbretta | reverse complement strand
AAAAATTAACTGTATCAGGGGTTAGCTTAGTGAAAGGTAAAAACCGAATTGTCATGCTAGAAAAGATGCTTTGAAGACAAGACTGATGTGTTCCTCTGTGACTTCTTACTGCGGACTCTTAATTGGGAATTTAGCCCATTCGTTTTGCTCAAAACTGTTAGACATTCACTGGGGAACTGGATTTTTTTGTGTTTCCCTTTTGATTAATAAGTTTTGAAGTGCCACTCTCTTCTGTGTGCTGGAAAGTAATAGATCTGTCCGGACATTGACCCGAGGATAATGAATAGCTGAAATTAAACCAGCTGGCCTTGTTTAAGTCTCTGGTTTTACGAGTGTCAGGGCCAGTGTAATGTAATCATCCTACATGTGAAAACATCATTCCTTTATTTTATGGTGGTTCATACTTGAAGGGCATGCCAGAAAGTTAAGAGATTTGTTTAAATGAAAGGTTGTGGTTTTAATGAATTGGATGAGTTTCTGTATCCCCTAAGGGAAGGAAAAGAAGTTACTGTCAGATTTTCTCTTATGCATTTTCTGTTTAAACTTGCAGTAAATTTTCAGTTTGGATGCAATGATCTTGGTGCTGATATCTGGTGCAATATCAGGGTTGGGTGGTTGGGTTTTTTGGTGGGGTTTTTTTGTTCTTTTGGTTGGGGGGAGTGGGGTTTTTTTTTTGTTTGGTTGGGTTTTTTTTTTTCTTTTCCCTCTTAAAACTAAGTCTATATTGGAGGGTCACTTTCAGGTTACAGACTTCCGCAAATGCAGCAGTAACTCCTCGTCAAAGCTTTGTTTGTATTTTTAATAGCAACACGCAACAAATGCTTTTCCTGTTTCTCTGCTACCACCACAGATTAAATACTTCTCTTGGCTTGTTCCAGAGAAAAGCAGATTGAGGTTTCCTTCAGAAAGAGAATTTCCTATACTATAAATTTATGACGTATACAGATGATTCGGCAAACATACCCTTCTTTCTCATACTGCAGTGTTTTTTCTTTCCTTTGAGACACTTGCTACAAAATGGTGCTAAATCAAGCAAATATGAGTGATCGTTGTGCTTTTTATGGTAAACTTGTTGCTATTGCAAGCTTCTCGAGGGTAGTCCTTTGTGTAGCATGAATGACAGGAGTAGGTATTTAGACCAGTGCCTGCCTATTTAGGTGGAAGAGCCCAGAAGATGGAAATCCAAGTAACCACTGAGGCTGAGGCCAGAATGGGAGCAAGCGAAGGGAAACCAGTAGAGCAGTCGCAGCCCCTTTGGTAGTGGTCATGTCTCCTCCCCAGCCACCACTCTGAGCGCTCACGAGCTTGAAGCTGTCCAAGGGAGTGAGTCTAATGAANGAGCTGCTGCTGCCTCCTCCAGCTCTAGCACAGGCAGCTGATGGATGCACACTTGTTCTAGTGCTAAAAAGAGCTGGCCCCCCTCGACTCAGGACATCGTCATGTGAGGACAAGAAGTTGGGGTCTGCTCAGCAGCAGAATTCTGGTTTTCTCAGAACTTGGGTTTGTCTCTGGTTTTGTCGCCGTGCTGTGTGGGAAGTCGTCGCCTCAGCCTGGAGACCTGCTGTGGAGCACCGCAGGTGCTAGTGCTCTGTCACTGACTCCATGTAGCAGGAGGGTCTTTCTGATCCAAATCACAGGGCACTCTCTCCTCCAAAAGCTTCTAGGTTTAGTTGCTCCGATGTTGAGATCTGCTTTAGACAAAATAATGTTGTTTGGTTTGTTTTTAATACGTTGCATCGTGCAGCGAGGGTTGAGAATTCTGCAGGGAAGAAAAGGCACAATTTGTTTTAGTCTCAGACTTCATAATGGGGAAAGTGAACATTTGAAGGGATGAAGATCTGAGCTGGGTTCCCAGGTTGCTCGTGGTGAAGCTACCTGAAACGAGCCTTTCGTTTCCGTGCTTGAGCCAGATAAGTAGGTGGTTGTAACCTGGTCACCTTTACTCTAAGTTTGTTTTCCTGTGCTGAACTTCGCAGAGGAGAGTGGAGATGTGGTTCATACCCTTGGTGCCTGTTTCTGTTTTCATTGCAGAGCTGAGATTTTATCAAAGACTGTTTGCAAAATTGCCACCAACAAATTTCAAGATTACTAAGATCTTAAAAGGTTTATACTGAGACTTACCACATGCTGTTGCTGTGGCCTTCAGAAAATCACTACGATGTCCCCAGAGGTTGAGCTGTTCACTTCGGATGCCTCTCTTCTCCCTGTGTCTCCAGAAAGAAAACCAGCTGCTCCAGCTGCCCCTGCTACTGGGAGATAACGAGGGCAGTGGTTTTAAATGTGTTGACTGACTTCCTTGCTCGGCTGACGGCCTTTCTTCCAAACTGCGGTTGCTTTTGTGTTGCTTTGGTTTTGCTTTACGTGTACGCGGATATTTTAATTTGAAAGTGGAGCGTTTCTGGGGCCGCGGTGTCCGGTGGCTGGAGCCTGCTGGGCAGGAGCCTGCGGCTGCCTTCCTAAAAGATTTAGGAGTAGCCGAACGTTGTTAAGCTTGCTATAGAAAACACTTTTGCTCTTTTTTTAAGTGAATTGACAAGTACTCTCATTTGAAACTGCAAAACCTAGTTGATTTTTCACAGTAATGGGGAGAATTAGAGAGCAGTTTGTTTGGGTGACTATGTTTTGATTACGTCCAGCACACCAGGGTCTCTGTGTGTGTGTTTTCATTCAGGGTAACAAAAGTTCCAACAGTTAAAACACTGGGTTAAAGTTTTGTTGTCTTTTCCATTCTGATGTGTTTTGCAACCAAAACTGTGAGTTAAAGATCTGTTGTCTCTTTTGTTATGTTTTGCAAACTGTCAGGTATAATAAAAACAGAGATGAGGTGCTGGGTGGAAACCGGACTCACAGAGTCTCTGCGCGCAGGTAACTTTCCAGTGTGATCTGGTTTCTCTCCTTCCCCTCAGTGGAAATTTACCTCGCTGATGCCTATCTTGGTTTGAAATCAAAATGTCTCTACACAGAGAGAAGGAGGAAAAAAAAAAAAACAAACCCAAAAAACCCCAACCAAAAAAAAACCCAAACCAAAACCAAACCAACACTCCCCCGCCGTGCTTCATGTTCAGCTTTCTTCAGGTGAAATCCTAGATTGCTGTCCTTTCACCTCGTTGCCTTGGCGATGGCCATTTATTGCCTCCGTCAGCGAAACTTCCGTGTTGGCCGGCCGAGGCTGCCAGGGCCCCTCTGAGCCGCGGCGGTGCCTCGCGGCGCGTTCCCCGGGACGCGGCCCGCTGTCGACGCGGGGGTCTCGCGCCGCAGCAGCCGGGCGGCGCTTGGTAAGTCCGGCTTTTGGTGCCCGCGTGAAGGCCGCGGTGCCGCATCCACGTGTGCTCCAGCTGCTCGGGCGACTGCCTGCTTCTGGTGTCCCCGACGCAGACGCGACGAGGGCTGGCTGGGGTTTTGTGCGGCCTGGGAAAACCTGAAAGGAGATTTGGCCCTCTTGAGGGATTTCACTTACAGCTGGTTTTATATACCTTCTATGGTATATAAACCCATGGTATGGTAGTTGTGGAAGAACATGTTAAATGATTAATCTTCTTTGGTCTGCATGGCATCTGTTCAAATATTGGTTTGCATTGACCCAAACGCTGTGCCTTTCACACTTGTCTGTTCGTTTAAAAAAGCCGAGCTTCTAATTTTATACCCATATCGACTGTTATGTCACTGCTGTTCTCTTAATGCATACTCTATATGTAGCGTGGGATTTTCTGTCCTATAGGAAGCTGACGTCTACAGCTTTCCTTCTTACACCAGCCTGTGGATTGCTGTGGATTTCTTCTTATGTGTGTTTAGAACGTACGATTGCTCAGGTGCATGCTTGCTTCAGGTTGGATTTTATAGCACGTCTGTGTTGCGTTAGTTGGTGTGGACTAAGCCACCTCTCCTGGATTGTTCTTTGGAGGGGCGAAGGTGAGGGGTGGCATTACATCCTCACCGGTGGGTAAGAAGCGCACAGGCGCTGCATTTTGCCCACATTCTTCCCCTGTTCCCATAACTCTCCCTAAGCTTCCCAGCTCCAGGATATTTTGTTAATGCAAGGGCAGGAGGACTTTTTAATGAATTTTCTTTATGCGAATGCTTTAATAGGTGTTACAAATCACTTTGCTTTTCAGAGTGCCTGGGGAAAGTAAATGTGTTAATTTAAAAATGAATTAAAAAATGTGAATCATGTACATAAATATACATACAAAAGTCTCCTAAACCTGTAGACGCATCTGTATTCTCTTACCTGTTTTCTGAGGTGAATTGGGGTCTGGTCATTGTTGGTGACGTCTGTTTTTTGCTGCATGATTGGCTTTTGGTTTCCTAGCTTAGTTTGGTTCCAGCTAACTCACCTATGTCTTCTAAAATGGCAAAGTGAATTACAGATGAGAAAACACAATCTGTATGAAAGGCTACCCTTCAGCAAAGAAGAAAAGTATGTAACCTCTGACATTTTTCAGGGAGGCAAGAATACATAAACTTCACGTTAATCATTGGACAAAGGAGAAGTAAGTATGAATGTGGAACTCAACGTTAGTGCCTGACCGAGCACTTCACGGCCCCCCTGCTGCAGTGGATGAGGTAGGCTAAGGTTGGCGGGGCAAGGACAGGAGGAGTATAGGCATAAATAACTGACAAGTGAGGATCCATAGATGTTAGCATTTTACTGCTTAACTGCTAGCAGGCAGCCAACAACCAGCATCCCCATGTGTGTGCACAGCTTTGGATTTCTAGCAGCAGCATTGTAAAGTTTTTTTTAATCAAAGTACTGTGGACAACATAATTTTAAATTCTGAGACGTTTTCTGCATTGTAGTTGAAAAAAATCGACTGAGGGAGGAATGCAGTCTCAGTGTCAGATCTCGGGCTGTGCCGGAGCTGGTGTCAGTGCTGCGGAGGAGCACGCCCCGTCCTTGGGAAGCAGGAGCCGCTGGTTGCTCAACTGCAGCTCTTGAATGGACTAGGGAGTGGCAGCGCCTGGCGTTTTGAGGATACTCTTCCAGGTTTAGTACACTTGGGCAAGGTTTTAAAATGATAGCAAAATTCCTCTGTGGGGTGAGCTTAACTGCATTTTCGAACGGTGCCTTTCAGAAAGAAGCTTAGGATATATGTTTTTCAGAATGAACGGAATTCAGTGGAATACAAAAGCTGCAGAGTTAGATGTCCATCTCCTCTAGTTTGCCATTTGTCAGTGGCTAATCCTCGTTGTTTCAGACAGTGCAGGAATTGCACAGAAGGCGGATACAGCTTAATCTTACCACCAGATTAAGTTTTTCTCTTTGATACATATTTTCAAACCTGAGCGGAACCAGAAGAGTGCCTTTTTATATACCCACTTAGCAAGATTACAAAAAATGATTTAAAGATTGATGCAGCAGATAAGTTGCTGCTATTAACCACTGTCAATATCGTAGCATTTAAATCATCTGAGCACCAGTTCTCTGTGATTACTAAATACAAAATGAAGAGGAAGGAGTCCGGGTCAAAATCCAGCTCCCATCCATGGTGTTGGGGAAGCGGGGTGAGGAAAATGGATCTTGTTGATTTTAAATATTGCCATATTCCCTTTTGCATTTTAGTGTAGGTGCTGTTGGAAATGGTATGACCATGCAACAAGTGTAGTGATTGGTTCCTGTTGATGTGGAGTGAAGCTGTGAAAACATACAGAGCTGAATGAAGCGACCTTCGAACACCGAGTATTAACTCATTTTGGGTAGGTTAGGGTGGTCCAATTGGGACTACGGACCATGAACTGCTTCTAGAGTGCTCTTGTGGGCTGCTGCCTCTTTCTTAGTGTGCTGGGAATAGCAAGACGAGCAGCAAGTCACTTCTAAATAGCTGAAGTCTTCTGGTAGGGACAGTGTTTCTGTCAGATGATCTCAGCTTTCCGAGCTGTGTCTGCCCTTTGCTGTACCCCTCTTGCGTGTTCCTGCCTCCTGATCTCTGCGATGTTGCAAGAAGGAAAATTTGGCTGCTAGTGGAAAGATGGGGTGGGGTGTTGAGCAAGCAAGGTAGGTACTGGCCTCTCGGGTGCGTGGGGAGGGAGGGAGTATCCCAAGATTGTGTCCTGGAGCCCGACCACCTTCGTAGGTGGCAAGCGATAGCCTCTTTTCACTTTTTACTGACTCAGAGGGATGTTAGATACAGTTGCAAGAAAATGGACGTTCATTTCTGTTGGGAAAACTGCTCTTTGAGAATGCGTTACATGATTGGGTACTCGTGGAAGTCATTCAGTCAAGATATTTAGCTGCCAATAAATTGTGTCCTACCAGATTTGTGTATATCAGGTTGTTTTCTAGGCAGTTTAGGGTTGTCTTTCTGCTCAGCGGTGCATCAGTTCATGTGGTACCTGAACCTATTTATCTGTAAAGAACTCGGTATTGTCACGTGGCATCTGTTTAATTTTTAAAATATGCACAGGCTAATTAAGCAAGTACCTTTATGTCCAACAAAAAAATCGTCTTGCTCGGGTCAGGGACCTCTCCAGCATCCCTTTCCACTTTGTATCTGGTGCTTGAGGAAGAGCATGTGTCGTGGTTCAGCTGCGGTGCTGTTGAAGCAGGCCCTCGTTTCCCACCTCTCGTGGCCAGTTTGGTCGGTGTCTGGTCAGCACACTGAGCGAGTGTAAAAGTGCGTGGGGATCCCTCACTCGGGAGCTTTGCTTCTGTGGCTTGTACATCGAGTTCCCTGATCCAAGTCCCCGTAGATCTGTGCTTGTGAATGTCTGCTTTCTGATCAGCCTTGGTAACCTACTCTGCAAGGTCTTGTTCACTTACACATTTTGCAAACTGGAACTCCAACCATATGTCCCTCCACGTATCCTTCAACCTCACTGCACACCCTCTCTCCAATGCATAGGATCCCAACAAGAGCCATAGCTCTGTAACATATCACTTCTCCTTAATCCTCCAAATTCGTTTCCTCAGCCCATTCTCTACTTGTGTCTGGGGTTTTCCTGCCTACTAAAGAACAGTCAGTTCGGTCTTCGCAGAAAATACCAGATTGGGTGCTGGTGAGCGTACACATAGGTACTTACAGGTGGCAGTGGACTTGGCTGTGCTGGATTACTGACTCGGATCTTACCCGATGCCTTTTCAGAGGCATCAGTCACACTGTACAGAGCATGAGCAATGAGCCCGAGGCTTACAAGAGGTGTTAGCTTTACTGGCAGGTGGTCTTGGTTTATAGTTTGCTAATTCTGGAGTGATGGTTAAGTCTTTGGCTTTTTGAATTATTATTTAATCCGGAGGGTGTGTCCAGATGACGTGGAACTCGGTGAAGACATTCCCCATGCTTGTACATAAGGACTTCCCCATCCTGGAAATCTAGGTATTTGGAGTAAAAATAAAAGGCAAGTCAGCATTTTCTAAGCTCAGCTGAGTATTACTGAGTGTTGTAGACTGAAGCCTCGAATTCCTGGTCTTGGTGCCACATTCATCACAGAATCACAGAATTATTTAGGTTGGAAAAGACCTTTAAGATCATTGAGTCCAACTGTTAACCCAGCACTAAACCATGTCCCCAAGCACCACATCTGCATGTCTTTTGAATAGCCTCAGAGATGGTGACTCCACCACCTCCCTGGGCAGCCTGTTCCAGTGCTTGACAACCCTTTTGGTGAAGAAATTTTTCATACTATCCAATCTAAACCTCCCCTGGCACAACTTGAGGCCATCTCCTCTTGTCCTAATATCTTTTAGCTATATCTTTGCATAATAGTACAGGCTTTTAAGCAGCTGCCTCCATCTACCCTTCATCTCTAGCTGTCCATTTCTTCCTCCCCTTATCTTCAGTTCTGTTGGCCTGCTGTTTGCGCGCTCCACTGGCTCAAGGTGTTGACCTAGGTTCAGAAAAACCTCGGTGGGAATAAAATCAACTGGAGGGGAGAGCCGTTTAAATTGGCACTTTCCACTGAAAGAAATGTATGTGTAAACATGTCCTTAATCTCAACAAGCGTTAAGTGCTGCTTAACTAAAGATTAGCTCAGGCTCAAAGCTGCAAAGGGATCACTGTATCGGGGGTTTGGATCCTGGGTCTTCTCACTCAAAATTTTTCCCCCGTTTCGTGATCTTCTCTTGGCTACTCTCTGTCGTTGTGCCCTGGGTGTACAAGAAAAACAAACCAAAATCCTAATTTTCGTTTTTTTGTGCAGTCTTTTCAGAGGTGGATGGAAACCTGTGTCAGGTAATTGATGCTCTGTGTTTCAAGTCTTGCTGTGCCTAGCTAAGCAATCCTTTATCTGATTTTTTTTTTTTTTTGGTGGATAATGAGGTGAGATTACCTCTCTATTGGTGTGAAAATTTAACTCCTTTCTTTACCTGGACACAGCATACTTGGAGATAAATGAAGAAATCAGGACACAAGGAGCAAGCATAGGAATAGGAAATTTGGAAAATTCTCTCCCCGCCCTCCAGCCTTGCTGTTCCCCCAGGCACCGTTCCCAGCTAAGGAAATAGAGATCAGAGGAATACAAATCTGAGGTGTCAGCCTGTGCATGGCCTGGGAAGCTGGGAGCTGCCGCTGGTTCCCACTACTACCCGTGGTGACGCTTGAGCAAGCTCAATTTGGGAATCCTTCATCTCTATCACTTGAGGTCTTGTGTAGTCGCGTGAGCTGGAATATTCTTTTATTATGCTTCTTATGCATATGTGTGCACATGAAGGCACCTGTGTTGTTATGCGGCTTTTGTGAGTGCTTTTAGACAAAATGATACAGATAAGAAAAGTTCGGTGCATTACAAAATATTTTACAGACAAGATGTCTGAACAGCTGTTCATATGGTTCAGAGCACTATGTATTAAGTGTCATGTTCTGCAGAAGAATTTTCCATCATCCAAAATTCACCTTGCTCCTTGTATACAATAGGTGTTACCAAGTAAGTTCTCTTACTGACTGAAGGAAAAATTTTGAGGGTAGATAGGTGAGGCCTTGTTGCCAATGGAGGTGTTTTAGTTATTTTTTAAAAAATACTGCATATATTTCATGCATATGAAAATTAAAAAAAAAATTGCGAAAGCACTGTTTCTGCTTGGTAAAATGGAATATTTAGCAGAGGCTGAGAGCCTGCATGCAGGGAGGGAACAGGGTCTGTCCTTGGTGTACTTACAGTATGAAGAGAAACTCCAAGTATGTTTTTGAGAATTGTATCTATTTAGGTAGTCTGGAGCATCATCTTTTGTGTCTTGCAGAAACTGAATTGGGGATCCTTCAGTAGTTGGACTTCCTCCTGCTCTGTGATTTTGTGTTGTTTGTTTTTGTTTTTTTTTAATTCAGTTAATATGCAGAGATGATTTTAGTGCAGAAATGGAAGATGCCACTCTAGCAAAGTTGTTGGATTTTGTGGGAGGAAAACTGAGTGGCACTGATAAGGTAGCTGTCTGAAATCCCCCTTTCTGTCCCTCTCTACTTCGTATTACAACTTTTTATCCTCCAGTTCTCCTTCAGTAAGGTCGGAATAGACTGCATTTCTGACTCCTATGCTGCCTTCTCTTAATGAAGGAATTTCCTTGATCGCAATTTGCAAGTTCATTGCCTTTTGTCTATTAAAACAGCTCTAGAAGATGAGGCATGTTACAGTGACGTTAACAGATTGAAAAAAGTTAACGTATTAAAAAAAAAAAATAATTCAGTATCCACTAAAGTAACACCATTGAATTGTTCTTTTTCACATACGGTTTTGTTCACCTCTCTGGTAAGCTCTAGGCTCTTTTGGGAAGGAATCCCGTTTTTCTTAATTAGGAACTACTGTGCACAGTGTTAAGTGCTGCTGGAAAGAATACCACAAACAGATTTTCAGAAAGGATGTAAATCCTCAAGGTTTTGTCTTAATGCAGCACAATTGCTACAGCAGGATGTGTGTCAGGATGAAACTCGCCTTGCAGACAGGTTCAATGAGACTTTTGCTTTTCCTTCTCAGAAATAATCTGCTTCTGACTCCTTCCAGAGGGATGGTATTATAAGGCTGGATAGGTACGGGTTTGCTTCTGAGGTGTTTCTGACCTTCCTAATAATCTCAAAAATCTCAGATACAGCTAACAAATCTGTCTCTCGCTTTTAGCTATCTAAAGCAAATAGAATAGGTGTAGTATGGTCATGCCAGGATAAGCCTGTGGGAAAATGTTATTGTTTTCTGAACAAGCTTCAAGGAACAAAGTCTCAAATTACCGTAATTGAATCTTGTATCTTGCAGTTCTGGAAGGCTTATCAGAGGAGAAAAGGTATAACTGATACGGGTAACTGCAAAACCTGTTTCTGTAGGATCCTTTCCAGATTTAATTTTGGTGGCCTCTTTGTGTAGCAAAAATAAACTGGTTAAACAAGGTGAGAAAAAAAAAAAGAAAGTAAAAAATACTGTTTATACCAGTGTTCCTCAGGAGCTTAACATAATGGAGTGATTAACTGAGCATCATGTTGATGTCCTAGTAATATGCATCTTCAGAAATTGCCATTGAAAGTTGTTTTTGAGCTCTGTATATACCAAGGTGGCGAGACAGGTTTAAACAATGTACTTTTAAGGATTTATTTTTAATTTTGCACTCTTTTTCTTAAACTGCGGACATCTCTCTGACCAAGAGGTATTAACATTTGTAACATTTTTGTCCAATAATATTTTCTCTTGTGTTTGAAGAGACAGCTTTAGAGTCTAAACAGAATGAATTTCTGTGGAGTATGGATCATTTAGGATTTGAAATGGCCCTGCTCAGAAAATTGCCTTCTACTTTTATTACTGTTATTGTTACATTATTATTACTATGATGTTATTACTGCTATCGACTCTCATTCTGCTTTTATTTAACTCTTAACAGCTCTGACTGGAGTTGAATGATCTTCACGTTTGGATTCGGGCTATTCTTTAGCAGATGAAGTGTATACCTCCTTCCAAGAGGTTTTTCCTTTCAAAGTCCTACCTAGGAAAGACTCCTGCTATCTAAAGGCTGAGAGTTCGTTCACAGCTTAACCTCTTGTGAACTGTTGATCTTCAAAATGGATTACAGAATAAACGTTAAACCTGTTCTCTTTTTTATTAACAGGAGGAGTCTCGTATCCTCAGGGTAAAGGTGGTTTCTGGCATTGACCTAGCGAAAAAAGACATCTTTGGAGCCAGGTAGGTGTTCTGCATTCACTATTTTATGCATTTAAACAGAATAAACTTAGCAGAGCAAGGATGCTTTATAATTAGTCATTCATAAATGTCATGAAAGATCCTGTTACTTGATTACAACCAATGCAAATTGTGGACTGTGTGTTGGCAAGAAAGCCATTAATAGCAGCAGAGGCTGTTCATGCCCTCTCCCACCACAGGAAGCCATTCCCAAGTTCACCGTCTGCCTTAGCTCTGTGAGCATGTGAGGAGCAGCTCAAAGTTTGGCAGTGTTTGGCAACACTTAAAATGGCTCCCAGGTATCTCCCCATATGCCCCACATAATGCAAGAAAGACCAAAAGCCATCAGCACCCTCTGTCCTCTTTTGAGGAAGCTCTGCCTTCCCTGTTGGCTTTCAGTACCCATCTCTCAGGTGCCAGACATCAAAGTCTGACTTGGTAGCCAGACTGTGAATTTTCTTGGTCTCGTACATATCCAGGTGCCTCTGTTGCAGTTCCTAAGGGTGGCACCTTAGAATCTTAGAATATCTCAAGTTGGAAAGGACCCATAAGGTTCATTGAGTCCACCTTTTAGAGAAAGGCAATAAAAACATTTTCTCACGTTTGGCAAATGCCATGAGAAGGCTACCGGTAAGTACTAATGTAGAAAAGAGTTCAGTGAAATGTGCAGACTTAGTGCTTTCCTGTTAGGCTATGGCAAGTCCAGGCTTTAATTCCAGTTGAGCCTTGAATCACCTTGAGTTTTAAACTGGGGACTTGAGAGGGAAGAGAGAAGTTTTTGGAGTGCCTAAGGCAGTCTTCATATGATTGCTCCCCTGTTCATCTGTGTATCAAAAGGTGGGGTGAACAGACCATAGTTTGCACTGGTCTTTGGCCAAAACAACAATTGTCAAACAAAAAAACTGGTTTTAGATGGTCTAATGGAAAATACAGATACAGTCACTTTGGATGTTCTCAAGTCTCTTGTTTTGAAAGAATTATTCACAGGTGTAGGAATAGTTTTTTTTTCTCCAAGTCTAGGCTTGCTGTGCAATGACTTAACAAATCAAATCAGGTAGTAACTGGGGGAGAAGCCAAAGCTGGTTCTGAAGCCAAAACAAATGGAAAAAATTCCCCCTCCCCCCCAGAGGTTAATGCAGGTTTGACGTTCTTGCTATCACAAGCCTAAGAGTGAGGAAATTCTTTACTGTAAATGCTCCAATCTACTTAGAAGTTTTTTATCAGTTTGAAATTAGTGCTATCCAATTTAGCTGTTACTGAAATGACTAATTTCTTAATGTTTAAATGAGCCTCCCTGTGGGTTTGCCGGTATTTCTTTAATGATGCTTACAAATTGTTCATTAGCTTGCATATTTAGCTTGAAACTACATGAAAGCAGCAATTAAAAGTTTAATCAACTTTAATTTTTTTTATGAAACTTGCAACAAACATTCCTTTGGTAGCTGTGTGCAGAATATGGTAAGACAAAGCTTTTTTTTTTTAATTTTCTTTCCCCAAATTTGTTATTTTGAAGAATAGCTTTTCGATGCTGACCATAAGCGACAAAAGAAGCAGCTTTACAGTGTAGACGTAGTCGGACACATAGTGCTTGCTGAGGAGATCCAAGGTAGTACTGTTAATAGTGTTGCTGGGTCGCACTTTAGGAGTACTACTGCTTGTTCACAGCATTAGCACCTACCTCAGACTCCTGCAGTTGGCATTGAGATGCTGCAGTACCAGAAGAAAAGAGAGGAGGAGCAAATTCTAGAGAAGGGATGGGGCTAAGGCACAGAGAAAACAAGATTTCTATTGCAAATACTAACCCTAGAATTGCCATTTTTATGTGCTAACTTTGCTTTCTCTAGGTCTCGCTTAATTTGGCCTTTTCATACAATTACAGATTTCTTATTTACTTGATATACTTAATTGATTGTATTTTATTTCTGCATTATTACCAGAGCTTTAAATGTTACCACTTTTTTTTAAAAAAAAAAGCAGAGCTAGTGGTTTGAATAATGAATCTGCTCATTAAGAGGAACTTTATATAAATATTGAAGTGGTGTGGCAAATTCACAGAAGGTAATCCGAGAGAAGTGGGAATCTTTTTAATGTTCATTTGATCGTTAAAGGATACATTGGAAACTTTACAGCTGATTCTCTGGCACTGTAGTATCTCCTTCAGCCATACTTCTCATAGAACTTCTTTAGATATGTAAGATGTCTTGTTCAAAAGAACTCCTAAAATTTGCTTAGGAATTGATAAATTGTAAGAATAACTTTTATCTTTCAAAATGCATGAAATTAATACTAAGTGTAACTTGAGCTGAGTTCTACTGATGTGGCCCTTAAATATTTAAGTAAATTGGTCTCAAGTCTGTAGGATTTCCGTAAAACCAGAGAGTTAAAAACATATTCCCGACTTATGTTTTTAACTTTGTTTTAAACAGTTCTTCAGTAAAAGTTGAGACTAACAGCACCGTACATTACAAACTTAGTGAAATGCTTGTGTTGCTATGTTGGCAAGTTTTCAGAAAGTTTTCTTTTTTTTGGCTAAAGTTCCCATTTAATTTTTCTGTTTGATTTAGGGGCCTTGCATAGCTTGTTGAGATATTATCGTTTCATGCTGCTTGAATCTTAAGTAAAATCTAAGTTGCTACAGGTAAAATCGTTCTAACACAGCTGTTGAGAGTATGTTGTGTAATAATTATCCCACTAACAGCTCTGTTGAGAATCAGTATGGAGTAGGTGATCAAATTTTTATTTGGGGTGATGGAGGAGAAACATGTAATGTTTGAACTAAGCAAGAGGATATGGAACATTTACGGGCGTTAGGACTGTACATATGGTTTTTTACTGTGTAGTGCATGTTCAGGATCCCTAAAAAAAGAGAAATAACTAATCCTGTGTATGTGCATTTTCTTCTCTTGATGCGGATGTAGACCCTGACTCTTTGTTGTTTCCCATAAATAATTTCCATGAGCTCACAAATCTCTTTCAAGTTGACTTTTGTTGTGGTGTAACTTTTAGCATGCAGACACAGGCTAATACCTGATGTCAAAGTAAATAATTTGAATCTGTAAATGCAGTGGGTGCGGGCTGCTAGGCAGTGCGGTGGTGACTGAGAGCATTGTCAGCAGACGTGGCGAAGGATGAGATAACCAAGCGGGCTGTGTCCAGGACCTTCTCGGTAGGTGCAGAACATGGGGGTCAGCTGTGTGGCTGGGGGAAGGAGAAGCAGCTGAATTCTGCACTTTCACTTCCAAACATCCTCTCCAAGCTTGTGGCAGAAGGTGTCTCTCACAGCAGCTGGTCTCCTCCTAAATCTTATTGAATCATTAAGGTTGGAA
>VZTL01018344.1:1707-43800 GCA_013400535.1 Scopus umbretta | reverse complement strand
CCGGTACGGGCGGGGTGCCGGCCGAGTCCTCGCAGCAGCACCGGGACGGAACGTGGCGGGTGGCGGGCTCTGGCGTCGGCGGGGCCTCGCCGGAGGCTGCGGGGCTGAACCGGCGGGGCGCGGGGGGAAACCGGGAGCGGTTTCCCTAGGCTCCGTCGTCTCCGCGTCGTTTAGCCTACGGATCTTTTAAGTGTGTTGGTACAGCCGGGTGGCGTCACGCCGTTTTGCACGGGCACAGTTGTACGTGCGTGAAGAGCATGCGTGATACAGGCCTGCAAGGAAAGGAGGAGGATTTTTATTTTTTTTATTGTGTTTTTGTCAAGGGGAAACGCTCTAGCGTTATTATTTTCCACACAACGTGTTATGCTCGTGTGAGTTTTGATTTGAAGGATACTAACTTAGGGGCAGAATTCACGGAGCTAACAGTCTGTGACGGCGTTTTTATGTTCTTCGCCGTTCAAAGACGTTAAAGCAGCTCGCAGTCGATACCTCAGAGTTGGAAGGAAAGAAAATTCAGTAACAACTCTTTAGCACTATGGGTCTTGGAATTTATGTTTCAGTACTCAAGAACACTTAGGTGATAATAAAGGGAGAGAATTCATACCTACATGTGTGTTTCTTGCATTCTCTAGCCTTTTACCCATACTTTGTGTTAGAAAAAGTTGCTGATGTTCTCTGTAGAATGCTTATATCTACAGTCTTTCTTTGTAATTCTGGGTAGTAATTTAACTTCTTTTCCTCTGTGGAATGTCCCAGCATCATTGCTAAACTTATATTTCACCTTAGAAGTATTTAAGTAAAGTGGACTTTAATTCATGTATGTATGTCCATAGAACTATGGTATGCTTTTAGATTTCTTTTTTTTTTTTCTAAAAAAGATTGCAACAGTCTCTTCCCTTTGGTGTTTGACTACCCATGGTATTTAGGATCTCTAATTTGAAGTTGTAGGAGGCCTGTTTTGAAAATGTTGATGGAATTGTACAGCAAGTATGGAACTTAATTGAAGTCCCAGCTTCATCCATTTCATCTGTTGTGGAAAAGGAACAGAAGTGTCTGTTCTTGGCTTGTTAGCATATGCTAACGTTTAGTCCTCTGAGGAAAACACTAGGCCAAAAGTTCTTAATCTGTCAAGGTTTTGGTCTATCCAGAAGAGGTGTGCGTGCTTTCTGTTAAGTTAGGACGTATTTCGCGTTGCTTAAGATCATAAAAGCAATTGTAGTAGGTCAGATGAAAGCCCAGCGTCCTGAAAGCCATCAGCTGCAGGATAAGCTAAGAAAGATTTAACAGGGTAAGCACGTAGTGATGCTTTCTCAGAACGTTTTTAATGATTTTCAGCCCAGGACCTCATTAGCCATGGTTGTTGTCTTTGTATGAAAGCCCTTGGTGGAATCTGTGCCTCGCCCCCCTTGCCCCCCCAATTTGTTCTGTTGTTGTTTGGAGTCCACATCAACTTTTGGTATCTACAGCATCCTGCGGCAAGCTGTTCCACAGGTTAACCGGCGCTTCTGGGTGGGTGGGGGCTGAAGGAGGGGAGAGGAAGAGTTCTTTTTTTTGTGTTGAACCAGCAACCTTCTAGTTTCATCTGATACCTCTTGGTTTCCGTACTTGAACAGGTAGGAGATTCCTGTTCACCTTTTTTGTGCCAGTCATGGATTTTATAGAGTTACCTTCCCTGTAGTCTTCTCTTCTTTACCTTGAAGATTGTGGCGTAAAATCTCAAAATCCTTTGTTCCGTGAGCTGCTGGTCCATAGGTAGCCTGTATGCCACAATTTAAATCATTGGATTAGCCAGTTAATACCACAAACGGTTCTGTTAATGTTTGGGGTTTTTACATCGATTGTTAATTTACTGTGTAACTGAGAAAATAACTTCTTTACTTTTTTTTCTTTTTTCTTTTTAAGAACATGAAAGTGACGATGATTCCTATGAGGTGTTGGATTTAACAGAGTATGCACGGCGTCACCATTGGTGGAATCGCGTGTTTGGCCGGAATTCAGGACCAATTGTAGAAAAATATTCTGTAGCTACGCAGATTGTGATGGGCGGCGTGACTGGCTGGTGAGGGAGCATCACTTTTCATAACTGTGCTAGACCTTTTACTGTTCTTAGAAGATCGCTTTCCAAGGCTATTTGAAGCAGATAAATGTATCCTCTCTAACAGGATTTCCTTTATCATTGATCGAGATTATTCGTGCGTGAACAATTTCTTAACTCACTACTCTGACTCATCATTCTAAAGTGTTTTGTAGTATTGGTAAAACTCCAGTCAGCTAAGGGAACTCGTACCAGTTATTCTGAAAAGGATTTGGGGAAATGTCAGAACTCTCAAAGTACAAGGACTAAATGGAAAATTACTGCATTGTAAAGGCAAACTACTGTTTGTAGGGGAAAGCATATTTCCTTACTAGTATAGCTTTAGAAACCTATTTATGGTATTATGGCTAAGACATATTTTAAAGGTAAAAGAAAGGAGAAAAAAAAAATGTGTGGCAGAATATACTTTCATTTAAGAGCCCCATTTTATAGAGACTTCTTTCCCTCTAAATTCAGCTGGAGCCATTTTGAACAAATTAACAGTCTGCTCCCATGTTAACTGAAGAGAGATACCACAGCATAGTTATGCTAAAATAATTAATGGTGAAAGCTAGACAGTTAAACTGGAAAATGTGGCCACAGTTTTAGCAGCGATATCAAGGTATTTGTTATTTGTCAAAGGTATTTGAATGGGATTTGTCTGTTCCAGTATTCTAAAAAAATTAAGTTCGGTGAAAAGCAATGTTACGGTAGCACAGTACCTTTTAAAACAGAATTATGCAAGATTTGGAAGATGAAATAGACTAAAAATGAAATTGTCATGTCCAGGCACAGTACAGCTTTGAGGAGCATAGGCTCAGCTTGCAGCCTAATTTTTTTTATTTGCCTCTGTAGCCTTAAAGTTACTTTTAAAAGTTAGATGTGTATACATAAACTCTGAAGTTTCTAGGGAATAGTTCCTCTGGCATACATGAAAACTGGCTTATTGAAAGATCTGGAAACTGTATTTCAGTATCTGTAGATGTATATTTGTCTGTGCATGTATTCATATATATAAATATGAATTCATTATTCATATGCAGTGGGGGAAAAAAATTCCCTTGTGTGTCTGGGCCAGTTTGGGGGAAGGGGTGGGGGAGTCAGACACCAGCAGAGCTGCCCAGGGTAAGTTACGGAACCGTCAGCCTTGGAACCATTCAATGCTTGCCTGAGTTAGGACCCTGAGCCATCTGACTGAGCCTGGAGGTTGGATCGGACTTTGTAGCTGGACCAGTTTTGGGAAGGTAGCTGGAGCAGATGACCTGCAGAGGTCCCTTCCTGCCCAAACTATTCTGTGATATCGGTATCTGTGCGGTTCTCTATTTGATGTGGGAGTGTTTGGAGGCTCTGAACAAGATACTAATTTTCTGGTTGCTTTGATCCATTAAAAGTAGACTAAGGCCATGTCCCAGTAGAGGGGTCCCACTGGTTTTAGCTCTTGTAGAAAGGATGTAACTTCTTTTTACCTGACATATTTAAGTTACCGGTTGTGTAGTTAATATAAATGATGGTGTAATACATTTGCCTTCCATTGGGTAACAGTTACAATGGCACTTTTATATTATTACATTGTGCTTTATTAACGTGCTACATTTAATAGCAGCATGCAGACAGCCATGAACTAGCAACCGTTACTCATGTTGTCTTGTGTTAGATATTATTAATTAAATATTGTTTGTATTAAATATTCTGATTTTAAAATTTAAAAATGGGAAACGATACATTTGCTTTGTTAAATGAAAAAAATAGTAATAGTTGTAGCCAGGAATTTTGAAGTGTGGCATTGTTCAGCAGACAACTTCATTGGACTGGGTTTTTTGTGTTTTGTTCTCCTAAGGTGTGCGGGATTTTTGTTCCAGAAAGTCGGAAAGCTTGCAGCAACTGCAGTAGGTGGTGGCTTTCTTCTGCTTCAAGTATGTAGCATTTCATGCTTTATAAGTTGGCAAATGTTATTTACTAAACAGTAGGAAAAACACAGCTGTTGGGTAAAATTTAATTAGGAAGGCTTCTTATCTACTTCCTGTTTTTAGTCTTATCAATCGAAAACTTACATTTCAGCTGGAATATTGTGTGCAAAAGAGACATTTCTAAAAATCAGTGGTAAATCAGAATCTGCTCTATCCTGTAAAATAGTTTGTAGTAGCCAAAAGAAACCTCTGTGCAGAAACTGAGATGCTGTATGTGATTCAATATTGCCAGATTAGAGGAGCTGCCTGTAAACCTATGGTTAGGGAGATCAAGGAATTTAAGCTGTATTTATTTTAAATAGGTTTGAGAATTTTACCAGTGCTTTAGAAGTAGGCTGCTTTGGCAGTTGCTTGGAGGGTGTGCGCTGGTCCCATTACGAAGCCATGCTTTTTTTCCCCATGCTGTATTTACTCATATCTTTTGAACTTCTGAAGCTTTGCTGACTTCTGATAGCTTCATTGCATTCCTCTGTCCAATTGGGTTTCAAGTCCAAATTTATTTAATAATGTTATCTGGCGTGACTGTTTGATTTTTCACCAGATGTTGTGGTTAGGGGAGGGCATATTTCCAAAAAGCCTTTAAATTAGATAAAGAAACTGAGTGAAGGAGAATTTCACACATCCTTTGGTAAGATATGAAGTGATTCCTAATTTTTTTTTACTGGCATTTTTCATGTCTTACTACCTGTGAGTTTGTCGTTTTTCCTCAAATCATTCTAGAGCAAATGGACTGGTGCCTACTTAGGTCCATGCAAATCAGACACCATTTTTTGAGGCAGGATGTTAAAGATACTTTTTTTTTTTTTATTCTTAACAACATCACCCTGAAAGGTTTCTGAAAAGCATATTCTACTTTCAGTTGTTTCTTTGATTATAATGGCTGTTGCAGTCAACCATTGATCAGGAAGGCTTGGGTGGTACCTCTGAGTGCTGCTGTGTAGTGCATCAAAATGTCACAGTTGTGTGAAGTACCCTTACTTCCTTCACGATCATATTCTCTACTGGGTTTGGATTTGTTTTTTTTTTAACTCCTTGTTGAACATACAACTGAACTGCAGCACTTGCATGAGAATGTATACTCTTGGAATGATTTGGTTTAAGTTGTTTTGAGCACATACAAAATGTATTTTATTTTGAATTACTCAAAAGCAAGCATCAACAACAATGTAAAAAGTCAAAGAGAAATAGTTTTGATATGAAGCTTTATAGTATTAGTGTTCATTCCACTTCAGCATTGTGCATTGATAACCTTTTCAAATCTGAAAATCACTGGTTATTGGGCTTGCACCTAAACATAGGGATGAATTTTACAGGGGTGTTGTATCTGAAATGATTTAGAATCATCCGGATGTAAATTTTTGGCAAAACCTGCTGTGCCAGCAAATGAATCAGTTTGATGGACTACTATGGACTGCTTCTAGCCTATAACGTATATTTCTGGATCTTGGGGAAAGAATTAATTCTTTGTATATATATGCAGTGGATCTTGAAGTACTCATCATGCTTTTCATCTAGTTGACTTAAAAATCAGAATCTCTCTTTTCCCATATTGTATGCCGTTGGTCTTTATTCTTCTAATGACATTTCTTGTCTAAATAATGATGGAAGAGCCTACAGAACAGAGGCCTGGCATCCAGGGGTGGCAGGCAGAATGCTGCCTGCAGGTGCCTTCGTTAGCACTGCTGTCTACAGGACGCTAAAACATTAAAACCAAGACCTATAGACAAAGGAAGATAGAAATTGCTTAAAACACATTACTTGTGCAGTATTTTTCTTATTGAGCTGTGAAGTTTGGGGAGCTTTCCTGTACATAAAATAGATTTGCCATGTGTTTGAGTGTCTGATTTCTTAGTTGAGCTCATTTACAGTATATCTGAAAAGGAGTATCTTCCAAGAGGAAAAATGAGTTGCATATTTTGATTGAGTTGTCTATATCTTTAATTAAGTAAGATCAGATTCTCTTGGAAGGGAATGAAGTAAATGCCTTGGTCTTTCATTTTAATTCAAAACGTTTTGCATTTTAAAGCTGAGTCATAAATTCTACAGTGTAATTACACTTCTGTGGTCTTTAATTTTTTCATTTAAAGATCACACATCGTGATTTTAATTTCCCTATGAATACATGTTCAGTGCTTCCCCTGAGTGGGCAGAGGAGCGTTTCAGCACATGACTCAAAACTTCCTTTGTATCTGTAAATTTCTATGAAGTTGCAGATTTCATTTCAACTCCTGATTGCAATATTGACGTTGTAATTACCTGCTAAAACAAGAAGAGCAGCTACAGAAGACAAGAGTCTTGGCTAAAGCCCATTCAGTGAAGCATTTCAGTCCTGAAACTAAAAAAATGCTTTTTTTTCTTCAGCATGTGATGACTTCATCTCAAAAAATCTAGTAAGAAACCAAAAGCAATACTTTTTTGGAGTGTCAGTTTGTACAAGAAACAAAAAAGATTTTTCAGGTTTTTGTAAGTGATCTAGAAATTTTTCAGTCTTAATACAGATTAAATGAAAGGTAGCCTGAGGAAGAGAATGAAAATGACATTAAGGAATCTGCATATTTTTTCAAAATTAAGATCTGCTAGCACATCTTTGTTCTGGGTATGTCAACAGCTTAATTTGATCAATTAACTGTCCTGTTTATTGAAACAGATGTAGCTCTTCAGATATGGTTGTATAAGACCAATACCCATGCTGGTTGTATAAGACCAATACCCATGCACTATATTAAGGAAAACATAATTCATTTCTCATGGCACGTAAGGGATTTTTCTTGTATAACTTCTGGTTTATACAGCGCAGTTCAGTGAAATCTTCAAGAGCAGGGAAGTATGAACTCGTGGTTCTGCTATAATGAGTTGGTTAAGAACAATTCTTCTTAATGGGCTCCTGTTCTCCCTCTCTTTTCAAACTCCTGTGTCTTTAGTAATGGTTTTGTTGCTTTTCGCTCTGCAGTCAACATACGAATTGCAGGTTCTTCCATTGTGTGTTGCCTATTATTTAATCATAAAATTGTATTTTTGTTTGGTTATTTTTGCTTTTGCTACTATACATTGCCTCGTTCCATTAGCATGTCATTGATGAATTCAATTCAATTCTTCATTCAATTCTCTTCTAAGTTAAGAAAAGTAAATCTTCAAAAACAACAGAAGCAGTAAAATAAACTCTTAAGATATCCTTGGCTAGATATTGTACAGGGGTTTGTTGATACCGTGCCATGATGATGATGTGGCATCTCAGTGAAGTGGGGAGAGAACAACGTGCTCCTGGGGATGGGGACGTAATAAGAAAGAGTTGTATTCAGTTTTGCATTGAACATCCCATGTCACAGTTGATGTCTGTGGACCTTGAGGGAGCATTCAGTGGAACAGCCAAAGCAAATGGTAGTTGGAAGTTAGCCTTTTAAAGAAATGCCATATTTCTGGCAGGTTTTGACATGAAATGGAGGGGCATCATTTCTCTGCCTTTGTAAATCGGAGTAGTTTCACTGGTTACAGTGGAGCTGTGCCAGCAGATGGTGGCTGAAGATACAGCCTCTGCAGTTCAACTCTTAGAAAAAATGTTGGAACATTTCTCAGTCCTTCCTTATCTGTATATTGAAGTTAGAGATTTGTCAGATCTGTTCTGGAAACTCATTGAGTGTGATGGGGGTTGGTACCTGTCTAAATACCAGAAAATACTTAGAAGCGTACATGGCTTCTGTGTGCTGCGCGGGCAGCTGAACACAGGGAGCTCGCCTCTGCCTTCCAGGCTTGGTTGGGCTTTTTTGGTATGAGAGGTCGTGTCTTTGAGGAAATTCACATTCTTGCGTCCCATCTTGCCACATGCATTTTTTTTGTTCTTAGGTGTTTTTTGCTCGTTACTCTTAATAATGTTTCACAATAACGAAGTACTTGCATGCCTTTCCAGTATCGCCCCCAAAATGAGGTCTTCCCTTTAGATCTCTGTTTTCTTTGATTGGTGTAGAGAAAGATGCGTGTATTTTTAAGTATTCCTGAACTGATGTATTTTTTTCAATTGCCTTCTTGGAAAAAATCCATTATTTTTTCAACAGTGCTGGAAGGTCTTGAAGAAAAATAAATTTTACTAGTGTGATATATGAGAGAGAGATATATGGATATAATATATATATTATTCCATTATCATATATACACACACATATATATAGTTTTCTGTATATGTAGATATACACACCCCCCCCTCATATGGCTTTTTAAAGAATATATCTATTTCTATACATACAGACCTGTATGACTCTTTAATATATACAAAAGTATGGAACTGATAGTGGAATATTATTATTTTAGTTTCTCTGTTATTGTAGGGGCTGGATTTAAAAATACTAACAAACTTTAAGAACTTGTATTTATGTAAATTTACTGCTGTAAGCTAATAGGTTTTTTTACGATGCGTTAGGGTCAAAAAATTGAAGTCTGTCTCACCAACATTTGAGTTCAGTGGGATTATTTCCGTGCTTACATACAAAGTTATGTAACTGGTAGGATTGCAGCCAAAGTAGATGTGACACAGGCTCTGGCTATCACTGCAGTGAAGTACAGTTCTGGTTTGGTTTTGGATTTTTTTTTTCCTTCTCAGTTACAAATTTCATACTCAAATCATTGTCCTCTCTTGCTTATTTTATAGGTGTGTACAAAAACTCAGAAGCAGAACTCGAGATTTCTGCTACTAAGTTCGGGGAGAAAAGTAGTATAACTTTTATTGTGTAAACTGGAGTTTTGATACAAATGTAAGTTGTAACTACTGGAGAGCTAAATAGACCTTAATTAACAACTAATGCCTCATCCTTGTACTGTATGGATAACTGAGCTGATTAAACTAGTCTTTGAAATGTTTCTTTCAAAGTTACATTTGTTTATGATTTTTTTTTTTACAACTTTCAAGAAGGCAAATTTATTAGCATTTCTTACATTGTCTTGGACTGGGTAGATCAGCTCATATTTAGTTTTCAGTTTTATGAGTTAGAAGGCACCAATTCAACACCTGGGCCTTTTTGAAATTCTTGTCGTAATGTTACATTTATAATATAAAAATTACCCCAACGAGCAACTTTTTTTTTTTCCCGGTATGTCATCCAGTGACTTGTTCATATTTTCATATTGTATAGACAGTCCTTATTTAGCTACCGCTGCCTGACACTAGTGCTGGGTGTGGGTAAGTGGTTTTACAATACACAGGCAAGGTCAATGAATTTGTCATATTCTGAGGTATGAAGTAAAGGAGAGGATAACATTAATAAGTTCATTTTGCATTTGTCCAGTGAATTGTTTCTTAAATCTTGTTCAAAGATGGAAACTGAAGTTTACTTCTTACATAGGTGGTCTTTTAGGAGCTTCGTTTGGGAACTTTAATTTAGACAAAATCTGTCTGATGCTTCATTTTAGGGTTTGGGGTTTCTTTTTTTTTCAGGATGATGAATTCTTATTTGTGGTGAAATGTTGCTTAAGTATTGTGGCTGTTGTTCTAAAACAAGTTAGATGGCCAAATGTTAGTTATTTAGTAGAAAGAACTATGTGAAAAGGAAAATTCAGTGCCTGTAAGCGATATCAAACATTTCTCTTTATGCCATACCCAATAAATTGTACATTTAAATACCTGTCCCACAAAACTTCATTATCTGTGAATTTGATTTACCAGTTGTACCATTGTACATAAGTTACATGAATTCACCAAACATGACCTTAAGAAGGATCTGAGAAATATTATTCTTCATAAACTGTTTTTTGTATAACAGTCATTTATCTTTAAATTTAGTGGTCTGTATCTATTTGTTTTAGCTGTTTAAAAAAAGCAGTAATCCTCAGTTTTTTGATTTTTTTCCTCTCTTTTTTCCCAACTAATGAGTTGTTTAACTGTTCTCTAAAGCATGCAGTAATTGCCTGGTTTTTGTTTTTTTTTTTTTCTGAAGCTGTGATCTTAAAAACATTTAAATATGGTTTTCTTCTGTGAATTGTCATAAGGAAATTGGTGGGACTGTCAGTGTTGGTCAAGTAACAGAACATCTTTTTTCCAGGATAAAATCTTAGTAAGAGAAATAAGGCAAAGGGTTGGGATGACAGTTAAACGTGCTAAAGATCTCATGGATGTTGTTTGAGTGTAAATTGGTGTGAACAGTCCCCCAAAACTTGCCCAGTTTGCTGATGTTACAGAGCTTGCGCTGTGCATAGGCTATGTTATTTTTCTACTTACTGGTTTTGTAGTAAGTATTGGAATTATCTTGTATTGAATACTTTTTTCCTTCGACTGTTTAAATGATGTAGGATAAAATAATAATTTTCAGTATTTCTAAGGCTGATTCTGATTAGTCCCAAATGTCCTGAAACAAATTTCAGAATTTCTCAATTCTGAAAGAAGCTGAAATGAAACCGTTTTTTCATTGTTGTCCTATGAACGTGCTTTTCTCTTTCCTTTTCTTATAAGTAAAGTTACAGTAAATGCTGAAGGAAAAATATTGTTATTTAAAGCTTTTGTAACTAAACAATAGAGAAGTGGTAAAATTAACAGAAGTCTACTGAACTTTGCCATTGCTTGTTCTAATTTGAATTGTTGTTATTGTGGAAAATAGTAGTGTTTGAAGCAGAACACCTGCTGTATTTGGCATAATGTCTTTTACTATATCTGTAATTTAAAAAAGAAAAAAATAAAAAAATGTATAGGCACTAAGATACTGTATTTTGACTCGTAAAATGTGAACTACAACTGTAATTAAATACTCTTTATTTTCCTAGATTGCTAGTCATAGTGGATATGTGCAAGTTGACTGGAAGAGAGTTGAAAAAGATGTAAACAAAGCAAAAAAACAGTTAAAAAAGCGTGCAAATAAGGCAGCACCTGAAATCAATACTCTAATCGAAGAGGTAAGTCTAAGGTGATAAACTGTTTTCTGCCATTCAGTTTTTCTTACCTTCCACTGTAGGTGATGATTAGTTGAAAATGCACATGGAAAACTGGAAGGCATCAGAAACGGTCTGGTTGTGTATTGTATTAGAAGTTATCAGATCGTACTCTCTTTTATTCCTTTAGCTTTCTGTTCTGTTCCCTCTTAAAGACGGCACACAGACTTCAAGGGTAGCGCGTTTCTATAGCTGATAAGGCTTAGGGACTGCCGTTGGCTTTGCCACTGAGTCTGTGCAGGTTCTTGGCTAGCGAGAAAGCAGTAAGGTCATGACACGGTAAAAAGTTGAGGGTGTTGTGGTTGAAACATGGTGGCTACAAAGACAAAACCCAACTCTTCTTAGTCTGCTGATAACAAAATTACTTGGTTGGAAAAACCTGACCTTTCTCTCTGGAGAAAAGCTATAACCACTCTGTAACCGGAGTTGTGGTTTTTATCTCATTTTTCTGCATTTTGAAGAATGTCTGTCTTCAGAATCTGTCAGTTACGTACGATGTAGAAAAGAGGTAGCCTGTGATACTGATCACTGTCACTGAAGCTATTTCGTTCTGTCATTTGAAGACTTCTATTTAATCTTTTTATCTTTTTATAAAAATTATTTTGCCTGTTTTTACATATTTTCAAATTTCATACAGATGATCTAAGTTTTTTCTCAGTAGCTGTGAATCCTGACTTGGAATATATTGCAGACAATGTAACAGCAGCCACACCAGCGCTCTGTGATTAAGAGTTTTGACGTCTCAGACTTAACCTATATGGAGTTGCATATAGGTTGCTAAAAATTACCTTAAAATTTAATGTGAATGTGAAGTGGAAGTTCAAGAGAGATTGCTTTCTAGCTTCTTCCGTACCCCAGATAGCTTAACCTGGCCTTCTCCATCGTTCTGCAGAAATGGGTGGGACAGGACGGTGGTTTTGTTTGTCTCCTTTTTTTTTTTCTTTTCTTTTTTTTTAAATTATGTTACTTTCTTCTAATTATGCACCAGTAGGCAATCTGAAGTGTTTGAAGTAGAGGATTTATGAAATGGCATGTTTTAATATGTTTTAATAGTGTGTGCTATTACTTAATGAAAAGTACACAAATGTCGTCATACGTAAGTGTTTTTTGTAGCTTTAAGTTGTTAGGAAACGGGCTCATGATGGAGGGAAGTGTATTTCTGTTTCAATGATCCAGTCATCCAGAATACAGTATTTTTTAAAACTTTTCTCATTTGATTAAAATTGAAGTGATGGTAGTGCTCACGCTTTTTGGCCAAGGGTGTTTGTAAAGCATCTGTCCTGTTTTAATCAAAACAAGAGGGGTATTGGCTTGAAACTGCTAGGACAATTCCTCTGTATTTTGACTTCTAAAATGCTAAGTCTATGTTAAATATATCGTTAAAGACAGCCAGGAGTCAGTTTTCACTCCACTGGTGCCAGCAGTTGCCACCTAGCTTTATATGTTTTGAAACACGTTGCTTTCCTCCCTTCCCCCCATAATTTTAGTATTCTTGTTTCCAGGCAATTGTGATAAATATTAAATGTTACAGCTGGACACACCTGACTCAGTTCTTTACAAATACTGTTTTTCTTTTCAGTCAACAGAATTTATCAAACAGAACATCGTGGTGTCCAGTGGATTTGTTGGAGGCTTTTTGTTAGGCCTGGCGTCGTAAGGACCTGAATCGTCTCTTCCCGATGGCATTCATGTCAGCAAGGAACAGTTGTGGTGACACGCTGTCTTAAACCAGTGTGGGTCACTGGGCCTTCCAGAGCAGGACGAGTGGACTAGCTAGACAGTTTGGAAGCTTTTACATTTCAGGCTTTTGCCTCTTGAAGCTTGGCAAAACTAGGATTTGCTGAAAAACTGTGCAGTGTGCTCATTATAGCATTCCTGGGCAAAACTGGTTCATCTTCATCATGACTTTTTATCTATGACCTTGCAAGATCTAGCATTTTTTAAAATGTTACTCTTGAAATATAGATACGTAACCATACTGTAAGAAAGCAAGCTCTGTTTCTATGTTTTCAGTTAAATATTGTTTATTTGAAAAGTATTTTTCTTCATGCTGTAGTAGATGGTATCAATGACAACACGATGTATATGATACTGTAGTTTCAGCCTCCTGGCTGTCCATGTTCTTGAGAAGTCGCTGCAATAATCTATCAATCTGTAATACCTTTTTACAGAGTATTAAATAACAAAGAATCATGAGCTTATTAAAGGTGAAAATTAACTTTGACTCTGGTCTTTGTGTACCTAGAAAATAAGAAAGTCTCATGTTCATAGCCTGCAGGCTTCTGCTACAAATATTTGCAGAGATACTTGTGATATTTCTGCGCTAAGTAAATGTGTATCTGTTACTTTCCCCAGATGCGTCGGCATGCGTAAACTCATTGATAAAAGGGCAGTACACAGATAACGGTTGCAAGCGCAGGCTCCACAGCGATCTGGTGCTTGGCTGTTTTATGCTCAGTAAACCGCGGAGGTCATTTCGGACTTCAGCAGTCGGTGAGATGGAGAGAGGAGGCTTCTGTCCGGGCGCTTTGCAAGGGCCAGGGCTTCGCAGGGCTTGGTAGCGCGTCACTGCAATGTGCCCGCAACGAACCGAAGGCGGCTCTTGCAGTCCATCTTTGCGGGGAAGTGATACTGGCTTTCATATTCGCCTCCATCGCCACCATGTTCTCCCCAGCTTAGACACAATTTTTTTATTTATTTATTTATTTTACAGTTTTCACTTAATTTGACTTTCACTGTCTAGGGTGTCAGCTATGGAAAAATGAGGATACAGGTTAGCTTCAGTTACTTATTTGGAAGAGTGCCTATTTCTTCTGAAGTCTGGGAAAGCAAATGGGACTTAGTCTGCTCAATGTGTTTGCTGCCTCTGCCTTTGACAGATCAAAGCAGGAAGCGGATGCTAAAGGAAGTTGGAGGCATAACTGTGGATGGGCTGGAAAATTTATTCTCAAGTAGGTTTTTAAGGTGGTTTTGGTAATTTGTTACTAGGTTATTCTAAAGAAGTCGAGAATCCAAACAAATGCTTAAATGCATTTTTCTGCATTTCAAACTTGTGAACTGTTTAGAAATTTCTACCCAAGAAGGACTGTTTGCCCCAATTTCTCTTCCCCCCCACCCCCCCAGCAAGTGAATGTGAGACGGAGTCTCTCACGCAAGTTCTCTTGGGTTTTTGTTCCCATGTCTGAACAACAATAGTGATTCATTAGCACCACGTGGATGGATGTGAACTTCAGATGCCCAGGATGTGTGGTGAACATCCATCAGCTGAAAGGCGTTTGACAGAGTAACCCAGTGTATATTTAGATCAGTGCATCTGTGGACTTCAGAGTTCTGTATTACATGTTGACTTCATAGGTGCGTGCTTCTGGATAAGGTCAGTTACGAAGCACGTCGTGCGTATCTGTGAGGTTTAAGGCTAATGCCTGTTTAAGACTTTTGAAAATATAACTTAGTATCCCGCAACCAAACCCCAAAAAACAAGGAACATAAATGGCCACAAATAACATGTTAGCATCCTAAATATTTTGTTTTAAGGTGCATAGCTAAAGCTGTGTAATTGTTGCAGTTTATCGGAAATGGGAAGCCCAAGGAGCAATGTGGGATTTCTGGGATTTAAAGAAAAATTAAGAAAGATGAAAATGTTAAAACATGAAAAGTTTCTTTGCCTTCAGTCCAGAGGATAATGGGAAGGTGACCGGTCAGCTCTTTCCTGCTGGTGAAGCTAATGGATTTCTGGCATGTCAGAAGAGTTGCTAAAGCCAGCTGAGACGAGTCACCCACCTGACTGGGATGAACTCTGGTGTTCTGAAGGGCTTCAGGGATGAGATGGCCACCTTGGTAACGTGAACCCTGTAAACATGCATTTTTTTGAAAAGGGTCTACTCTGTGAAAGGATTTCAAGGGAGCATCTTTTAGGATGCTTGCTAAAAAGGCTGCTCATGTGACCAAGGAATATGCTTCACAATTACAAATAGAATTAAAAAAAACCGAAACCAAAACCTGATACAGTAGTATGCAAGACCGATTTCTGCAGAGGAACATTGTTCTGCTGTTCTGTTACTGTTACTTGAGATTTATGGTAAGGCAATGAATAAAGAACTGATTGAATTAAATATATTCAGGGATTTTACTATTATTTTATTTTTTTGAAGCCTTTAGAATTCTAAAGAAGCATAGTGTTGTGATAGATGTAAAACTGTCTGAGGGACCAAAAAATAAGGAGAAATGGTGTAATTGAAAAGGTGAATGCTAGTGGCTTGTATTAGGATTGGCCTTACGTAATCTATTCCTGACTCGAGAAGAAGAATGGCTGCTGGCACAGCAGTATTTCCTAAATTTTCTGATACAGTTCCTTATGTTGGTGAGTTAGAGGGGATGCTGCCAGGAACTACAGCTAGAACTGACAGGGTGAGATGACAATGCAGTGGCAGTCTTTGATAAACATCAAAACAAATAAATGCAGCTTTTTTTGCAAATACCTGAGATTTTATATGTGTCAGCTCACAACAGACTCTTGTGTATCACTGTGCATCGGGGAACGCTCTATAAGGTTACAGTCAGAAAAATTAATGTTGATGGGATTATCGAGAACGGAATGGAGCATAACAGAAATACTGTGTTTCTCGTGGCAAGTCCTCTGGAATGATTTCAAAGTTACTATTAACCTCTGAGAAAAAGTAATGCAGGCTAACAAGATTCAGAGAAGGGTGAAATAGAGATTGAAGAAAATTCTTCTGAAGTGTATTTTTCGGGGAAAAAAACAACCAGAGAACATTCATTTTAGAAAGACTAAGAAGGAAAGTGTTAGAAATATGTAAATTAATGAAAGGCCGAGCCAGCATTTCTGTGCTTTTTATTGTGTAGCTGAAGAACTTAACTGGAAGGTGGAAAACATGAACATAGCTCAGGGAAACGCCTTTTCACGTGAGGCGTCATTGGTCCGTGGAGCTCATTCGCACTGCGTGCTAATGACACCAGGGCAACGTTTAGGTAAATTGCATCTAAAGATGCAAGAAAAGCAACTTGATGTTTCTCTGGCCATAGCTAATGTTGCTTGGTGAAGTTCATGATAAAATAAATCTACTGATCAGATTATCCTACCTTTGCCTTCTACAGGCTTGTATGCTTTATTTTTTTCCCTCTCAAACAGTTACCAGTCACTTTTCAAAATGAAGCTAAATGATTGACAAAGGCATGCCATACACCCCTCTAGTGAACAGCTGTTTTAAGTTTACTAAATACGAGTTTTGGGAGAGATTGCTAATTACTGAATTTTAAGAGGGCAGAATTTGGCTAAATCTTTGAAGGCTGTTTCTGTTTTAGCAGCCAGACTGAAAATTAATGTAGTTAAAGATACAGCTGCCTTCTAGATTCAAGTGCATTTGTCCTAAGGTCTTAAGAAGGGGGGATGCATACGGAGTAAAATGCAGAAGTCAATACTGTAATTCAAAATTGGTGCCTGTGCACTTTTCATAACATACCTAACACAGGGTACTGTCAAGAAGCATCAGTAGTACCTCCTTCTAACCTTTCAAAAACTGTTGGAAATCTCAAAGAATTACTTTAAAATCAAACTATTGTATCATGCAGCTGCCTGTGCGTGGTCTGTAGGTGATAGTGGAAAAAGATAATGTTTGCCCAAATTCAGCACAACTAGAACTAGGTGACATTTTGGAAGGGAGATTGTTCATTAAAAAAAAAAAAAAAGTGGGTTTTGGTTACTCTAGGACTGTGGGTGGTGGGGGAGAAGGACTAGAGTCAAATCTGCCAAGAGTAGGAGGTTTCATCCCCCCTTGTTGTCTGTATTACAGTTCAAAAATTAGACAGGAGTGATCAACTTAGAGCTGTGTGTCCCTTGTTTGCTTGGGAAGCAGGTCTGATGCAATGTGGTGATGTCCCAGGATGGGGACAAACGGAAAAGTTGACATTCACTATTTTGGGGCAATTTGTGAAGCTGGTGGTGGGTTCTTAACTACTGAGACAGCTGACATTCATCAGGACCTGTCAGACCGGAAGCCAATACTAATTCAGATAATTGTGGGGTGGGTTGGCACAACGCATCCAGTGCTGACCCAGCACAGCCTGAAATCTCAAATGGGTTTGGCCTGACATTCAAGCTACGAGGCCATCTAAACCTTGGAGTGCCGAGGAACGTGGTGCAGAAACTTAGGCGGACTTTTGTGCTCGCACACTGTACTGGAAACAGCATGGCTAACCCTACCACAAGCGGTGCTACGCTTTAATGAAAATCTTGCTGGACCTAAGCTGGCTCTAGCTTATAGCATGGGTAAACCAATAAAATGTTAACAGATTTGACTAGCTCTCGGGTTCAGCACCCAGAGGTCCTCTGCCTCGCTCACCCTCTTCTCTTCTCACAGAGGGGGCCTCTGTGCCCCCAGGTTCTCAGTGTGCTGCGTGTTCCTCCCTCCTTGCTTTTGTTTTGCCCGTCGTCTTCATTTTTTTTTCACAGCTATCTAGAATAGGTGCCACAGCACACACTACTGCTGATCTGTGAAAAAGAGGAAACGCAGTACTTGAAACTGGGGTGAAGTTGGGGAGCGAATCCTGCAAACCAGTTCAGCTGTTGGACTATCTGCCAGCTAATGCCTCTGGGTTAGAGAGCTCAAGGAAGCTGGAGACCACATTCACTTACCTCTTCCTGGGAAACCCTTCCTGCTTCCTAGACCAGTACCCTACCTGCCAAACCATAAGGTATTTTGGCATGAGATATCCTTGGTCTCTCCTGCTGATGCATTCTGTTGTGTGGATGTGTCCCGGCAGTCATGGGAGCGAGGACAGAAACTTGGGTCTCATCTCCTCAAAGTTTACCTTAAATCATTGCTAAATAATTATGTATGCTGCTTGAAGTGGAAATGCAGGAGAGAGAGGGGAAGGAAGGAGGGTAAGGGGGGACAGAGGATGGTTACAGCCAGGATATTTGCTGCCTGTTTGGTAGGATGTTTACCTGAATGTATTGTTACACATCTCATCCTCGATACAAGTGTTTACAGCTTCACTGTCAACCCCCGCCCCCAAAATCAACTACTCACAGCCTTAAGCCATAAAGAAAAAAAAAAACATTTCTGCGTATGTGCACTGTATATTTTAAAAATACCTAATAGATAATGTTGACATCACAAAGGTAATTGAGTAGTGAACCATACAATTCCCATTTAATACAGGTGCTTTGAACTTTCTTTGCAGCAAGAGGCTATCTACATACACCTGCCAATATGCACTCATGGGACCTAGAGAATTAAAAGGCAACACATCTAGTATGATTTTTAATTAAACATCTTACTTTCTTGAAGTATTAATTGTGAAGTAAAGGTTATGCTGTTTTCTCATGTGTTTTAACAGACAGCAAACTCATACTGCAGCCAAATATACAGATTTTTATTTTCAGATTTCAAATCCTCTCCAGTGAGACAATCAGAATGCTTTGATAGTCGATGTTGCTCAGACAGAAATCTAAGCCAAAATACATCTGAACAAATCTGTAAACATGAGAAAAACCTGCAGATGTATGAAAGGAATGTATGAAAATCAAGGATTGCCAAATATTGTTTCAGAATCCACTTGGGACAAGAAAGAGGAGGAATGAAAATTAACAGCAATAAGGGAGTCTGTATTTTAATGCTCCTATAAGTGTATGATTGTTGAGGTTAAAAAATATTGAGGAATTGCCTTGCAAAGCATCGATAATATTTTTTTCTATTTCTGTGGCATCAAATACGATAGTTAATTTCCAAACTTAAAAGCTTCTTGTGCCAGCTAAACTGCATGCTGGCTCCTGCAGGAGCTTTGTTTTGAGGCTGCTTGTGCAAGTAAAGCTAAGCATATGCTTCAATGACTGACTGGTTTGTGTATGAAAGCAAAGGTAGAACAAACATTGGAAGTGATACATGCATTTTTTCCTCTTTTCATGTTGTTACAGGAATTTCTTGTTAGGCTTTGAGACCCTCAGGTAGCCTGCAGAGAATCAAAAAAGTATGGACTGCACAACGTATAGGAGTCAAAGGGAAGACACAGGAAGTGGAATTTGTCTGTCTGAATATGGATGTCGGGCTAGGTACCCTATGGCTAGCCTATATAAATGAAAGGAAACGGGCATTTCAGTGGCAAATTTACCTTGTTCTCAAATTGACATCTTCAGTGGCTCAGATTAATCTGACCTAGGAGGACCCACTTTTCCTCACTGTTTTTAAAGGCAGCCCAGGCCACGACTTGCTCACCTGTAGGTACTGAGGGTTGGGTGAGATGAAGTCTGTGAAACACGTTCGAACTGCCAAGGGCATGAAGGACGAGAAGGTGATTTACCAAGGGCAAATCATGCTTGCCTGGCCTGTTCTCCTTCTCTGATGAAACAACTGGCTCTATAGAGAGGGGAGGCTGGCGGAGTGGGCTCTTACATGGGCTGAAAACTGCCTGCCCTGCCAGGCCCCAAGGGCAGCGATCAATGTTGTTGTCCAGCTGGCAGTGGTAACAAGCAGAGTACATCAGGGACTGCTGCTGCGTGAATAGTGTTCAATATCTTCATTAAAGACCTGTGTGATGGACCAAAATGCAGCCCCTTAACACATTTGTGGGTGACACCAAATCAGGAGCGGCATTTGGCACGCTGAAGTGTAGAGCTTCGATTCAAAGGCAAAGCTGGGGAAGTTGAGCATTGCACAAAGAGCAATCTCACAGAGTTCAGCAAGGAGAAGCAGAAAGTCCGGTGCCTGGGGCAGGTTCACCCCAGAGGCAGGCACTGGCTGAGCAGCAGCTATGCTGGAAAGGTCATGGAGGCTATGATGGACCTCAAACTGAATTTGAATGAACTTTCAACTGCAATTTCACTGCAAATGAAGGCAGTCACATACTGAGGTACCTTAGGAGGAGCATGGTCAACGGTTATAGAAAGTTGTGATCCGCCTGTCTGTAGTTAGTGCTGGTGAGGCCACAGCCAGAACACCATGACCACTTTTGGGCCTTCCAGTTCAAGAGGAATGTGGAGAAATAGCAAAGAGTCCAGAGAAAAACACCTAAGCTGATTAGTGGCCTAAAGCATAGGACCTACAGTGGGACCTGAGGTTGTTCAGCCTGCAGAAGAGAAGGCTGAGGGGCAATCTGAAGCAGCCTACAACTACTTAAAGGGGAGTTACAAAGATGACAGAGCCAAACACTCCTTAACAAGGGGCAGCAGCCACAAGCTGTGGCTTGGGGGGGTCACGCTGGACGCTAAGAAAAGCTCTTCCCCCAGGAGGGTGGTGCAGCATTGGGACAAATCACCCAGGGCGGGTGAGGATTCTCCCTCCTCAGAGGTTACAAGATTTGGCCAAACAAAGCCATAGCTGACCTGATCCAGTGTTGATGACCAACCATCCTGCAGTGAGCAGAAGGCTCCAGTGGTCTCATCCAAGCAGCACATCTATGGGACTGTGAAAGTAGGTATTATCCCACTCAGCCCCTCAGTCTTTCCTCCTGGGTTTAGCCTTGTGTTCCTGCACATCTGAACATACATCATAAATGCTCTTCTATGGCTGGTCTCTTACTATTCACGCTGAGCAGGAAAAATAGATGCTGAAGGTATGTGGTACTGCAATTAATTCCAGTTTTTCGCTTTAAAAAAACCAGCAAATTTATTTATTATATCAGCATTGGAAAGGCTAGAGACCTGCCAAATATTTTTGTGATATTAGATTTGCTTTTAGAAAATTAAGATCCTCTGGTAGTTGACACACAGGAATTTGTGTACGTGTATCATTTGCTTGGAGATGTCGCAGCAAATTCTCAAATATGGAACAGCCAGAAAAATGCATTTCTTTTTTTTTGTTTATTTTAAATAGGCACTCCTACAATAATTTAAAAATAGTAAACTGGAGCAAGGTAAGTATCACAGAGCCTGATGTGAAAAACTACATTGATAGAAAATAAGGAATAGAATATGTGATGAAGATTGACATGGCAAATAAAAAAGGAAGAGGAAAAAAATAACACAAAATAACGGAAGATTCAAAGTGATTAGGGAGCACCGAGGGAGAGACCGGAATGGAAAGTTGGTGACAGATGAGGTTGATAAGGCAAAGGGCCTAGAGGAATTTCTCGCCCCAGTAATCACAGAGACAGCAGAAGGCAACATCCCAGGAACTTCCTCGGGGAAGGAAGGAAATGTCAAAAGGTTTTACTCTTGCGCTGGAGTGGATAATAAGGCAATTAGTACCATTAAAAGTTGTCAGCGCACTCAGACTGGAGTGATAAATCACATCCTAAGATTGTAAAGGGAGAGGTTGATGCTGCAAAGCTTTTGTGGAGCGTTGCGACAACTTACTGGAAAGGGAGTTATTGAGAAGTTCACACCAACAAATGAGAGGGAGCACGGCAACCCTGGCATTTACAGATCTGTAAGCTTGACTTCACTTCTGCAGGAGAAACTAGACACTGGTGAGTCATGGCTGTGCACGTTTGTAAGTGGCAAAATTAATATAATGCTTTAACGTACATGCTGTGGGAGACGTACATATAATGCAAATGATTTCTGTTGCACGAAAGATTTATGCAAATAATCTCCATTAATAGGATTTTTCAGTGCAAATCCTTTCTTGTCAATATCAGAAGAGGTCTTGGCAATGTTATGCTCGTGATTTACCTTTTCAAAGGGTTTCTGATGTTTCTACACTTTCAAATGTTGTTCTTCCCTACATTAATATATATTATAGAGGAGGTAATTGCTAACTTTTCGCAAAGCTCTGTAAACATGTGAACTATGCCATTTATCATCTGCAGGTTGAATAAGAAGGGAGAGGAATACAAATTCTCCATATCCTATACCTCCACACACCTTTCCTCATCTGGTCTCTGTACCTTTTTATTGCTCGATCTATCTTAGATACGAAGGTGATTCCTTTATGAAATAGTTTAACTTCTGCTGATAAAAAAAAACAAAACAAAAAAAAAACCCCAAAAACCTGGGCAAACTTCTCCACTTGGTATTACGGGCTGATTAAATCCTGTGTTGCCCAGGGGAGGAAGATCCCGTTATCCGCATTTATCCCCAGGGGCCAGGGCGGCGGGGGCTCCCCATGGGAAGGCAGCACGGCAGGCCCTGGCAGCCCAGACCCGCCCCATCGCCCCAGCCCTGCGCAGCTGGGGGCACAGGGGCAGCCCCAGCCCCTGGCATCCAGCATCTCCCTGGGTTGGGGATGTGGGCGTGTGGGCGGGGGTCAGGATGAGCAGGGCCCGTTGGCTGGGCAGGGCTGCACCACAGCTTGGATGGGGACCAGGATGAGGGTCTGCACCGGGCAGTAGCTCCCCAAAGAGGCTGCCCACAGCTCCTTCTCCCAAAGCCCTCTTCCCAGCACCACCCCCATCGTCAGATGGGGGCTGCCCTCGGCCCCGACCATCAGTCTGCATCTCCAGAGATAAAGAGGGGCTGAAGAAGAGAGACCAGGTAAGAAGGTTGCGAGCTCTGGAGAGTGTTTCATTTACTTCCTCCTAGAGCTGCATGTAGTACCTTCCTCAAGAAGCACCAGCTGGATCTCTGCTGGAGGGGAAAAAAGGGAGATAAGGAAATGGGCTGGAAAAACCTGAAGCTGTTGAGGGGAGTAACCTCTGCAGAGAGCAGTTGAATAAACCAGTCCATCTCCAGCTGGCAGGAGACTTCGTCTGCCAGAAGATGTCAGCCGAAGGGTGGCAAAGATGCTTTGCAGAATGTTTCCATGGTTCTCGGCACCAGCAGCACTGCTCTGACTGGGCTGGCTTAAGAAAACCAGTGAGGCAAGACCTGTGGGAGCAACAGACTGTGTTAGAACAACCACAACTGGGAAAATGAGAAGAGCGTTCAGGGACACAAAGGTATCCTTCAGGTCCTCCCCATCTACAGTGACCACCCTGCCCAGTACACTTATATAGCACCTGACACAAGGGGTTTGTTCTCCAGGACTTGTGCAGGCCCAAATACTAAATGGATGTCAATGGGACATGGTCATCACCGCACGGTGGCCGATAGACCTTCATTAGATACCTGCAGTTCTTGTGTGGTTCGGGCACGTGCCTAAGGCTGGGAGACCTCATGGGACCACTGTGCAGTTGCACTACAGATGCAGAAGAGCTGGCAAGGCCAACCTTGCCAGGATGCCTGGAGGCACGGCCACTCAGGGCTGGGACCTTGAGCAGTCCCTGTGTCCTGCTCCCATCTGAGGAGGAGCTCCCCTCCTCCTCAGCTCCCCATGGACAGCAGTTCATCCTCCAACACGGCCTCTGCTCTGCTTGGCAACTGCTGTGTGTGTTTGGATGTCCAAACTCATCTTTGGCTGAATTTCAGGCCTTGGGAAAAATAAAGGCGTAACTGAGTCCAGCTGGGATTAGCCTGCTGAGGGCCAGAAAATCTGGTAGTGACCCAGTGAGTGGCTCTGTGTGTGCGCGCGTGTGTGTGTCTAGGCAGGCACCATGTTCCTGGGGTTTGTGCACTGGTGCAGCAAGTGTGACCCACCTGCGTCCTTGCTTCACCTCGAGGTGTCAAAATTAACACCTGCTTTCCCATGCCGTGCTGCTCAGACAGGACATGGCAATACCCCTGGTGCTGCTGCAGCAACACCTCTCCACGCGTGGAACAGGACCCCTGAGGCTGGGAGGGACATCTGGGGCTCAAAACAGGCTCACGCACCTTTACTACAAGGGGTGATGAGCATTTCAAAAGGCTGATTATCCCCATGCAGTGGGAGGTAATGCCAACGACGTGACCCGACCATACCCTAATTTCTGACCAGCCCCCAAAACAGCCTCAGTTTTCGTTGGTTATTTTTTTTTAAAAAAGGATTCAATATCTTCCCCTGCAGGTGTTTTCCCTCTTGAATTATTGAGCTCTACAACAAGCCTGTCTCAGCATCCCTACCTCTGACTGTAATTTTACCTCTCTTATCTGTGTGCTGACTTTCTCATGGCCCTTTCTCAGGAGCCTGACTCAAGGTTATGCAGCTGTGCCGTATCAGAGCTGAGCCTTGGGTTCTCGATACACAGGCAGCCAAGCTCCCTGGGGGGGAGGTTGCAGAGGTAGGGGGGTACAGCACTGCACTGCCCGTGTTACAGTATGGGTATTTCAGGAATGATGACCAAGCCTTCAAAACGATGCTTTACTCCTCAGGTCACATAATGGGTAGACATTGCTTCAGTTCCTGTTGACTTGGGGGTGACAAGGCAGTGCCCACTTTTGCTCCTCCTTGCTATCATGTCACACCACCGAGGAGCTATAGAACATGAAAAACTGGTGTTTTCTGAGTTAAACTTGAACACAAGTTATTTCTGCAAATGCCTAAAAGTGATACCATTCTCATGAAATATGTATTATTCTCAGTTTTGGGGTTGAGTTTCTTCCAGCCTGCTCAGCATCGGGAGACATGCAGTCTTGTTTGCTCCTTGCTTTTTCCTCAAACCAATCCCCTTCAAGATAACCAACAGAGATGGACTTGATCTCCCCAGCTCCATAATCTAAACTGGAACAGTAGTGTGAGGCACCCACAGGTTTTGCGTTACTTTTCAAAGGCTGTCAGTGCTTCTCACGGATGAACGGCAGCAGTGCCAACTGATTCCGGATTTCAGACAGGGTTCCTATTCCTTAACAAACAGGTTTCATTTTTCAGAAAAGGTAAATCGAGCTTTGTGTGAGAGGTTTCTTTCTGAAGAGAGGAGGAGGTGTGGACACGCTCAGCTCAAGGTTCACACCAGGAGCCAAACATGCACAGCTGAAGTGGCAGTGTCGGTCCTACATGGATGAGAAAATGCTCCTGAGTGATTTCTAAAATCAGTGTATTTTGGTTTTGTTGATTATCTGCACTGATTTTCTTAATCTTCAAGTTTGTAAGAAGTGGGAAGTCTATTGTGTTACTATCCAGATTACTTAATACAGCTTTCCTTGGCTCAGCAACAAGTCACTTAGGCCACTGCAAGTTCAATAAGTGATCAGAGGCACCAGTCAGTTAAAGTCTCCAAACATTTTTGTTGGAACAAAATTGCAAACCTTTATCTCACTAGAAGGATTTACAGATTACACATGACACTGATAAATAAGAGTATCAGTTTAATGTCTGACAGGTCGCCTCTCAGAGGACTAAAACCTGTGTTTGCAGAGGGATAGAGATGGTTATCAAATGATCATTCCTGTCTCTTTCTTTTATGAAAACTGCCTGTTTTGTGGCCAAGTGGTACAAAAGCAAAATAATTTGGGAGAGTTATTTTAAGGTCAAAACCAAGTTGTCAGAAAATCTGCCTCCCAGTCTTCCAGTACATGCAAGGTTGTTATAAAGAGGATTATGATCAACTGCTCATCATGTCCATCAAAAGAAGGACAAGAAGAAATCAGCTTAAACTGAAGTAAAGAAGATTCAGGCTAGGCAATAAAGAAAACTTCCTAATGACAGGAATCATGCAGCACTGGAAGACATAACCCAGGGATGTTTTGTTCAACTTTTGAAAGAGATGATTAAGGAAACATCCATGGTTCAAAAATGCTCAGCCCTGTCTCAGTGCATAAGGCAGTAATAGTTGGGAGGGCATCCCTACCAGCTGTGAATTCCTGTGACTTTGGGATGTGCTACTCTAAAGCAGTGAGAGGCTTTTCAGGTAGCCTAGTGTTGCTGAAGGATTCGTAGAGGGACAATGAAGTCCTTCAGGCATTTTGGCCTCTTAAGCATCCAAAATTTCACCTGATGGACCTCGACAGTAAAAAGTGCCATCCCTGCATGCATGCTACTCTTTGTCCAGGATGTTGTAGATCTAGGTGCCACCTCATCTCTGGTGGAGCAACGGAGGGGACAGGACTCGGGTTCCTGAACAGGGGGGTTCAGCACCCTTGGGACACCTCAGGATATCCAAGCCATCCATAGGGGGTTTTGTGTCAGCTCTACCAGGTATTTATGGATGACCTGGACACTGTAGGGTGTTTCACATGGGACAGGGTGCCTCTGTTTACATAACTGAATCACAGCCCCAAGAGATCCAGCTTGTATCTACAGCTGGGAGTCTCACCCTCACCTCTATACAGTTCCTGTTTGAAAAGATGCAAATAACTTCCAACTTGTCTTCTTCCCAAATACAAAACGGCTGAGCCTGAAATGTTTTTTAAAAAGGGGGCTAGGTTATTTTTCCAAATACCATCAGAATTACTCAAACCTCCTGTAAATCATCTGCAGCAAATATAGAGCAAACGTTGCACCCTGAGGAGTCTCTCAGTGGAGAGAGGACTCACTGCCAGAATGACCACACTCCACATGGAATGATGTCCCTTCCCTTTCCCAGGACCTCGAGCTGATATGATATGAGTCTGAAAGGCAGATACTTTCTGTGCTCAGGTCTTGCTGGCAGCTTGGCCCCGCAAAAACCTTCATGCTTTAAACTACCAGTGCCACCTTAGCAATCCTCACCATGGCTGACCAAGCACTGCAAACATAAAAAACTGTGGTCAGCCATAGCACAGGACAGAACACAACCCATTTTTCTTGGTTTTCTTGGGCTGACATCATACTGTGCACAACTTGTTGCTTGATGTGCCGACTGTAAAGTTGTGATTAGAGAACCTCCCCTCACCTTCATGTTCTCACCTAAGAGAGAAACTTGACAAAAAAATGGAAAATGTGAATCCAAAGAAATGGAAAATGTGATTACAAATCTATATAAATTAGCAGAGGGATCCTAGGATCTGTTAGTTCCTGAACTTATTTAGAATGATTTTTTTTAACTGCCTAATTTCAGTTAGGACCCTGATTGATGGGTCCCTTTGAGAACTAAGCAGGTCACATGGCTAAAATAAGCAAGAGCTTGTCTTCTGTACGAACTGCTTCTGAGTCATGTTTATACTCAAAGGGAACAGTGTCATGCATTAATTGAGTCCCACTGGTTTAATTTCCGATTGACAAGTAAATAGTTCTGGTTCTTAAAAAATAACACAACAGAAAAAAACTCTCAGTAATACTCAGGTGACAGTCTTCCCAGGTACATAGATTTTTTTTCTTTCCAGATCAGCACAAACTGCAAATGCAGTCGATATTGCATCATTCTGTTTCAATGGATGTTATTATAGTTCATTGTATTAACCTGATTATACTGAATTTTGGCTCTTATTTACAGTTAAATTAAATTTGCTTATTTAATACAGCTGCGTGTTTAACACTTAATAAAGTTGCTAACCATTTCAGTGAATTTGATTTTGTCTCAGAGCAAAACTCATTAAATCTGCCAAACTGCTGGGTGAGTAATCCAGAAGAAAAGCGGTATGGACACAGGTTAAGGGTCAGCCTTTCCCATCTGTTTACAGATGCAGAAAAGAATTTAGGCTTGTTGATCTCTCCACAGGGACAAGAAAGTTGGAGTGCTTACTTTCCTGATTATAGAAATTACAGAGAAATCAACCTCTCCTTTTGCCAGTTCTGAGATTGTGCTAGGGTGAAAGAATCCTCATGGGAGAAGACAGGAGGTAAAAGGAGATTGTGGCTGGGATCTTCTGTGTATAGATGTCAACCCACCACCTTAGCTGGGTAGCACAAACCAGACCAGCCCACTTTTGCCTCAGTTGCATACTTGCTTCTTGTTAGGAGACTCACAGCACAGGGGAAATTTGTGAGACGGCAATCACCTGAACACAGCATTTTGTCAGAAGCCTGGTAAGTACTTCAGGAACAAAGGTATGTGCAGAGGAATGGGCCTCTCCGTTGGGGTGTTCAGCTCTGGAGGTCTGTGGGCTGACAGAAAAAATCTCCTGCTACCTGCACCACCTCATCTTCTGCCCACCACAGCTGGGAAAAGACCCAGGGTGGAGGTGGACATATCCACACCTGGAATACCTGGGGCTCTGCACAAATAAACCCTTTGCTAGCAAGCATGAGGTCCCACCTGTCTGTGCATGTACCCAACTGGCTGTTATGTTATTTCAAGACGACACTGCATCTAGGAAAAAGACTGCTTAGTTAATCGTGAATTTATTTAGAATAGAACAGAATCATTAAGGTTAGAAAAGACCTGTAAGATCATCTAGTCCAACTGTTAACCCAACAACACCATGCCTACTAAACCATGTCCCGAAGTGCCACATCTACATGTTTTTTGAACACCTCCAGGGATGGTGACTCCACCACCTCTCTGGGCAGCCTATTCCAATGCCTCACCACGCTTTCAGTAAAGACATTTTTCCTAATATCCAATCTAAACCTCCCCTCATGCAACTTGAGGCCATTACCCCTCATCCTATCGCTAGTTACTTGGGAGAAGAGACCAACAACCTCCTCACTACACCCTCCTTTCAGGAGGTTGTAGAGAGTGATAAGGTCTCCCCTCAGCCTCCTCTTCTCCAAACTAAACAACCCCAGTTCCCTCAGCTGCTCCTCATAAGACTTGTTCTCCAGATCCTTCACCAGCTTCGTTGCCCTTCTCTGGACACGCTCCAGCACCTCAATGTCCTTCTTGTAGTGAGGGGCCCAAACCTGAACACAGTATTCGAGGTGCGGCCTCACCAGTGCCAAGTACAGGGGCACGATCACTGCCCTACTCCTGCTGGCCACACTCTTCCTGATATCAGCCAGGATGCCATTGGCCTTCTTGGCCACCTGGGCACACTGCTGGCTCATGTTCAGCTGGCCGTCAACCAGCACCCCCAGGTCCTTTTCTGCAGGGCAGCTTTCTAGCCACTCTTCCCCAAGCCTGTAGTGTTGCACGGAGTTGTGGTGACCAAAGTGCAGGACCTGGCACTTGGCCTTGTTAAGCCTCATACAATTGACCTTGGCCCATTGATCCAGCCTGTCCAGATCCCTCTGCAGAGCCTTCCTTCCCTTGAGCAGATCGACACTCCCGCCCACTTTGGTGTCATCTGCAGACTTACTGAGGGTGCACTTGATCCCCTCATCCGGATCATTGATAAAGATATTAAACAAGGCTGGCCCCAGTACTGAGCCCTGGGGAAGACTCCTTGTGACCAGTTGCCAGCTGGATTTAACTCCATTCACCACAACTCTCTGGGCTTAGCCATCCAGACAGTTTTTTACTCAGCAAGAAGAACACCTGCCTAAGCCATAAGCTGCCAGCTTCTCTAGGATAATGCTGTGGGAGACACTGTCAAAGGCTTTACTGAAGACCACAGCCTTTCCCTTGTCCACTAGGTGGGTCATCTGGTCATAGAAGATCATGCTGGTCAAACAGGATCTGCCTTTCACGAACCCGTGCTGGCTGGGCCAGGCAAGAAGAAGGCTTTTCCTCATCCTTAGTGGCAGTGTTCCCCCCTGCATCCAATAAAGGATGGAGATTCTCCTTGGCTCTCTTTTTGTTGTTAATGTATTTGTAAAAACATTTTTTTTTCCTTTTATAACAGTGGCCAGATTGAGTTCTAGCTGGGCTTTTGCCTTTCTAATTTTCTCTCTCCTTGACCTAACAAGATCCCTGTACTCTTCCTGAGTTGCCTGCACCTTCATCCAAAAGTGGTAAATTCTCCTTTTTTCCTGAGTCCCAGCAAAAGCTCTCTGTTCAGCCAGGCTGCTTGTCTTCCCTGCCAGTTCATCTTACAGCACACGGGGACAGCCTGTTCCTGTGCTTTTAAGACTTCCATCTTGAAGAATGCCCAGCCTTCCTGGACCCCTTTGCCCTTAGGACTGTCTCCCAAGGGACTCTCCCAACCAGTGTCCTGAACAGGCCAAAGTCTGCTCTCCAGAAGTCCATGGTAGTGGTTTTGCTGACCACCCTCCTTACTTTGCCAAGAATCGAGAACTCTATCATGCCATAGTCACTAAGCCCACAATGGCCCCCGACCACCACATCTCCCACCAGTCCTTCTCTGTTTGTAAACAGCAGGTCAAGTGAGGCACCTCCTCTGTTAGGCTCAGTTACCTGCTGTGTCAGGAAGTTGTCTTCCACACACTCCAGGAACCTGCTAGACTGATTTATATCCCTGGGATAGGAATCTCACTGACTCCTATCAGTAGAGACCAACTATTTGAATAAAATGGAAAGTGGCAATGATCACAGTATACAGATCACTGCTTCTTGACATTTGCCTATCCCGCTTGAGACAGCTGATGAAGAGAGAAGGCTTTGGAGGGACCTAGCACTCACCTTCCCACAACTACAGGGAGGTCACCAAGATGAGGGAGATGGTCTCTGCACAGGGGTGCATGTCAGGATAGAGAGAGACAACGAGCATACATTGAAACAGGAGAGGTTCAGACTGGACATAAGAAGGAACTTGCTCCCCACGCGGACAAGCCCAAAGCACAGCAGGTTGGCCAGAGAGGTCATGCAAGCTCCACCACTGGAGGTTTCCAAGTCCTGTCTTTCTCAAGCCATGAGCAACATGGCTTGATCTCAGAGCTGATCCTTCTCTGAGGTCCCCAAGGTCCCTTCCAACCCAAGTTCTCCTGTGATCCCATGATTATTTTAACACTTGCTGTTGGCAGTGCATCTCCCACAGGCGGGATCAGCCTGACTGGAGCTCTACCCCCTAACCCACCTTTCTGCTGCTATCTCACCCCCCAGAGAAAACAAGTTATCCTCTGGCCAATGGTACTTGTCACAAGGTGTTGTGTCACCTGTTGCAAGGCTGCTTGTAGGTTCTAGGTGAGCAGTAACTCACCTAGAACACAATATGGGACAAGATATGAAAGAAGGAAAACATACGGCAGGCTAAAATCGAGCCTTGTAACTTCAACTCATGTCAGTGCTGTTGCACTACTGAGTATATAGTGGAATTGCTTTTGCAAAAATGACAGAACTGATTATTGGCAAGAATGCCTTTGATTAGGGATATTACTCATTCACTTCACAGTAGCAATGACAGTCTTGATGCCATTCAGGAATACATAATATTCATCTCAACTTGACTATGTTTTCATACCTGTTTTCCTTGACCAGATGATCAAATATAAGAATCCATTACTAAGAAACTGTACATTTATAAAGTATTTTGCTTCACACAGAACATATATTTTAATTTACTAATCTGTATGAATTGTGTTCTTGTAAATTACTCAAAACTGTCTGGTATCTGCGCTGATCATCGTAGCTTAGCTGTGATGGTTACCAAGCACCACAAATTTTTACATTTCCAAATCTATGACTATGATGAAGCAGGTACAGAACACAATTAATGTGTTCCTACTTTATTAAAGAAGGCAGCAGTTTCATTCATCTAAACATATCCTAAATGTATAAGTCTTAAAAAGATGGCCTGTCCCCCCTTTTTTTCATAAAATAGAAAAAAAAAAAGAGTTCAGGAGAGAATCTTCTACTGCATCTCAAAGTCCCTGTTATGTTGTCTGTCCAGCCAGCATGGATCAGAAATGGTGCTGCATTTTCTCTGTGCCCGCATTGTGATAGTACATTTACCCAGAAACTGCACCTTCATCCAGAAAAATAGTCCATTTAGTCCAGAATCTATACTGCCTCCTAAATGAGAAGGGGTCCTCTAAATAATCAGTTATATACCCATGACTAAAACCTATATTGCTGTACAGAGCAACATCACAACTACGTAAGAAGTCTTAATCCTGGCATCTCCTAGCTTTGTAACTGGGATTTTTTTTGGTCTTTTCTTCAATCCTGTATTAATATGTCAAAGAATTTTATAACATGATGAGCGGTATTTGCAGTATCTCTTTGTGATCTAGAAAAGAGGTGGGAGAGCAACATTTGAGGGTCACACCAAGTTATTTAGGTTAGGCTGAGCCAATGGAGAGGAAAGAATTCCCAAAAGTTTTGTCCAGCCTGAGCATGTGGGCAGTGGGATAATAAAGCTACATTGGTGCTCGTTAATGCAAAATCATGCCCGGCAGACGGACTAACCTGAAGCACTCTGCACAGTGCTTGGTCCTAAATCACAGACAACAAAGTCAGGGAAAGACTGGGATATTCACCTGGAAGCTCAGTGTAAACCAGCCATCAAATCACAAACAAGATGTTGAGTTACATAAGGAATGGGATAGAAAATATAGTCAATATTATGACATTACAGTGCCATTAAGGTTTATTGATTCACCTGGAATATTGCATTTGGTTCTGGTCAGCCTAACGCTCTACAAAGACCTACTCAGAAGGGCTAATTTAGCTTAAGGAGCTTACTCTCTCTGAGATCCCTCTGCAGACAAGAGCGAGCTTTGGGCTCTCTCCTAGGAGGCATTCCAAGCATCTGGCGGTAGGTTACTGTTCTCCACTATCCTTCAGAATAACCTGGTATTCACCATTAAAACATAGGCTAATGTTAGCCCTTTCTCTATCAAGACACACAGAAATGCAAGGCATGGTTAATGAAAAATATTAGGGAAGTTGGGAAAAAACAAATTAAGACCGAGGAAGCTGTTTGATTTACATAGGGAGCGATGAGAAGTATACAAGCTAAGGAAGTCAAGAGCAGGTAGACTTGGCACTTCTCCCAACTTTTTTGTAATAAGACAGCAAAACCCATCAGTGACATTGAGAGGCAGGGGATGAGAGAGGAAGGCTGTTCCACTCAATGAGGGGATGAAGCTTCATTGCCTCGACAGTCTTGCAGGATTAAAAAAAGGTCATCCGCTCCACAACTGATGAGACTACCAAGTTATGCCAGCAAGGGTTAAAACGCGAGCAGTCTCAGGGCTTGGGTAGCTGTGCTTCAGATTACGACTTAACTTCTTAATGTAGAAGCTGGATTCTCATATTTGCCCTTCTTCCACCAATGAGCAGTTTATTCACTGGTTACCCACTCACACAGCTTCTGCATTTCTCCCTGAGGCATCTGGCACAGCTACCCCCAGAGACAAAATATCCCACCCACTGGATCGGTCCTTGTGATCTCCTCAGCCATTTCCGAACAAGTACATGGTTTCTAGCTGTGCAGAAGGAAAAGAGACCGCAGGGACAAGCCTGAACGTGCACCTCAGAGCAAACAATGAGCCAGATTGCCGTGAGTGAAAGGCCACCCATTCCCTCACCTTTCCAGTGGGGTTCCTGCCAGACCATTACTGCAGATAGACATCATAATATCCTGAGTGAAAAACAGTGCTGAAAGAGACTGCACAAACTCATTTACAGTATCCCACTGACCCTGGAGTGGATCAGCTGTACCTAAGCCATACCTAGCAGAAATCTGTCTAGCCTGTTGTTCCAAGCACTGGAAGATGAGGGTGCTCTGCTCAGCAGGGGCATGACAAGCTTCTTGCCATCCTCACCACTAGAGCATTTTTCTGGTGTAACTGGATTACTTTTTGTCATGTAGTATCCATTACGGCCATTAAACATAGATAAAGAATCACAGCTCCAGAGGGATACTTCAAACCTTTGGCTTTCTTACGTGCAGCATCTTTCCCCACGTTTGGTGCTCTCCTTAAGGCATTGGCCCCAGCATCTGAGATGCAGAAGCACAGCGTGATGCTGCCAGCACAGGGAAGGTTGGCTCCCTCTTACCTGCAAGGCTTTTGGGGTCTTCTCCTTGGCTGCACCTTTTCCTGCCCTTCAGCTCAGAATCACAGGATGCTCAAAAGCTATGCCGCGAACGGCCCCAGCAGCCCCCAAGCGCTCCTTGCTTCCTCCCCTCCTTGCTGGGCATCCTCTTTTCTGAGAGGGACACGACTGCTCTCAGCTGCAGGAGCCCTGAGAGAGCAGACCCACCACTCATGCCTCTCTCTCCCAGCTCCCTTCAGCCCTGGTGTTCCCTGCATTTTACAGCTATTACAGACCGCACAGTCTTCAGTGCAGACAGCTGTGTAAGCACTGGTGGCGGGAACCAGAGGGGGTCTCACATTTTGCCTCTGTTTCAAAGCCCCCCCCCAACATATTTGTGGTAGGCCTCACCAGCCCCCTCTTGACCCCCAGCACACACGTGCACACACACACACACACACACACACACAACACCATGAGTGCGGCCCATATTGTTTTTCTTGTACCTACAACGCCTGTTTCCTTGTCATAAAAGGAAATTTGGTGGATTTGGAAAAAGGCAAATCATATCAAGCCGCATCTCATTTTTAAATTTCATGCAATTATAAATCCCCTGATTGGTTGTTTTAGTCTTTTCTCAAGAATTACAAGGATGGTGATTATTTCTAATTCCCTGGCTCCACAATTTTCTGCCCCTACTTTTAACAGAAGCAGCGTGTTTGCCCTCTTCTAGTCTTCTTTAAAAAAGGCACTAAGCTTTCTAGGCTTCTCAGCATCATCTGCCAATGTTCCTACCCATGAAGTAATTCTTCCTTTGGTTTCCCTTTTTGTTACTGTCAAAAATGCCCTTATTAATATAAGCAAAGAATAGAAGTATTTTATTTTGTGCTTTAGACTTTCTGATTTTGTCTCTGTATGCTCACGCTGAGGGGTTTTTTAACATTCATTTTTAGATATTTGACCTAGTTTCTATGTTCTGTACACTCCTTTCTTGCACTTGAAATCATTGAAGAGCTTGTGATTTCACAGATATCTTTTACTGCATTTTCTGTGCTTTCTACACACTGGGATATTTTGTGATTCTCCTCCCACTGTCTTTTGTTTATTTATTTTTTTATTTCATGACCATCAACTCTTTCTGGAGCTCTTTTCTTCCATAGATTTGATTTCCAGAGGAACTTACCGGCTAATAGCCTCTGTGTTCATTAAAGTCTGCTGCCTTCAAGTCCTTTGCCTTCAGGGTTTTTGCTATCCTTCCTTCGTTCCCCGAGGCTTACAAATCCTTTAACTCTCACCAACGTTGTCCTCCACATTCAGGTTTCTGCTATCCTTCCTTTGTTCCCTGAGGCTTACAAATCCTTTAACTCTCACCAACGTTGTCCTCCACATTCAGGTTTCTGCTATCCTTCCTTTGTTCCCTGAGGCTTACAAATCCTTTAACTCTCTCACCAACGTTGTCCTCCACCTTCACACTTCCCAGCTGTTCCTCTCCCATGGTAGGAACTGACTGACTCCAGGATTGCCACCTGGGAAGCTGCCTTCTGTACTGCTGTCTGACAAAATGCTGGTGACACACTCGCTGAGCAGGCTGTGCCCTAGTTTGTCACATTCCTCATAACTATAGGAGTAGTTAAAGACCCCCCTAAACGAATCAGCCCTGTTTATTTTCAAATGATTCTGCTAGGTGCTCAAGAAAGAGCCTCGTCTATCTGAGTTTCTTACACAGGGGAAAGAAGATGAGTATAATGGACGTGATTTTTTACCGTATTATTCCTGCTGCTATTTAGAGATTGGGTCTTTTGCACTCTACACTCTTCGTCTGAAAAGAAATGTATGTATCTGCTTTTCCCTCGCCAGTTCAGATTTCTCCAGTTCACTGCTTTCCATTTCTTCTTCATGTAGGCAGTCTCATGTAGATTCTGCAGAGCATCCTACTGGGAGGGGAGGGCAGAGCTCTGGCAGTCGCTGAACCTTCCCTGCTTGTGAGACGTGAGAGTTGCACAGAGAAGCTCCTCTTCACAGGCAAGGCCCCTACGGGAGATTACTTCACCCTTCCAGAAAGTCACATGAATTAGGCGGTAAGATTTTGCCCAAACCAGCAACCACGATTTGACTACAAGGACCACTTTATTCCCAGTTTCTTTAATAGGCAGCTTTTCTTGAACCTAGACAGTTTAAAATCTGGTGCTGAGACCACGTTGGATGACTCAGTTTAATCTGATTTGATCTTGTCATTGTCATTATGAACTGACCCTACAATCTGAAACAGAAACATCACAGCTACATTAAATACCAGTAAAATTATGTGCAAAGATTAACTCATTCTAACTTGACTTTTTGCTGCATGATCCTGTCCTCCTCATCCACATAAAAATTACTCAGCCACAAAAGGCCCTTGAGCATAACATGACATTTACAGCATCTCTGAGTATTTCTTGTTTATTTCTCATAAATTTCCTTTGGTAATAACTTAGTCACTCAGCAACACTCTACAGTATACACATACATTACATGATTATCTCATATTTTATACAACACATGTTAAAGTAATTAATTTTCCCAGGCAAATGTCATACCATTTAGTTCATCGTTAGGAGCCAAATATTTGTGCAACCATTTGTTACAAATATATGCATAACCGCAGAACACTTCAGCTCCGTGGTATTTATTGAGTGTAATTTAAAGGGACACTGTCGACGTTGCTACAGTCTCAACTTTCACATTTCACGTTTCGCATTTTTGTTCCACTTGAAATTCCCTTAAGGATTCAACCTCAACTCATTTATTTATTTGTTAACTATCCTTGCTACAGCATTTAGCACACAAAAATCAGTATGGTCTCACTGTGGTGTGGAACGTCCTAGCGACCAGCTACTGTCGCGCCCTAGCATGACAGAAGGGTTTCACCTCTCATTTAAACCTTCTTTATCCTTTTCATTGACGAGATCTGGAGTTTGACCCATCTTTAAGGTAGAACCATAGCAAGTAAGAATAGGTACCTCCTTCCTAAAAAGAACTGAGTTTAATCACAAGTTCAAACTGAACTTCAAGTTGAGATATTTCTTTCTGTGCTAATACAGGTTACCTCCAAACAGACAAAACCCCATCAGGACAGTGGTTCTAATTTCAACAGATGGAAGGCAAGTTAGCCATGCAGCATCAGGACCGGTTGCCTTGAAAAATACATTTTAAGGGCATGAAACCACCTCTGATAGACAGCAAAGTCTGCTTCTCCTTACCCTAAATTAGGTCTTAGCCATACTCCTCACACACTGACACGAAAGCCCTTCAACGTAGAGGAAGAGCAGAGAGAGGAAGAGCAGCAGTGGAGCTCTGCAGTAAGAAATTGTGCTCAGAGACTCGACAGGTTGAACCAGACCGCTCCATTCAAGCTAACAGCCCAATAAATCCTATTCCTCGCAGACCACTTGTTCTTCAGCACATTCAATCAACAGGTTTGGAAAGGGGGACCTGACACTTTTCTCACTTATTTTGGTGTTTGATGAGAAAAGCAGCAGTGAAGAAAAGAAGCAGAACCAAAAGCAGTACAAGTGGGAATGAGAAGGGGCAGCGCAAGCCCAAGGGGGGAAGCGTAAACCCAAGAAAGCAGAAAGACAGGAGAAAGAAATATTGAGAAGACACAACAGAGCGACAGCAGAGACGACAGCGAGTGGAACAGGGCAGCACCTTGGTGAGACTTCTTTTAGGTTGTTGTGAATAGCTACCTTTATTCAAGGAAGACGCACTCCCACTGGAACAGGCAGAGAGAAAAGCAGACCTGGGTGTTCAGAAGAAAGATGAGCTATCGCATAAGCGGAGTGCCAAAAAGTCCGGTTCTTGGCAAAAAGCTGAAAGAAGATGTGATTGCTATCTGCCATTACGTAAGGAGCCAGCCTCAAACAGCAACGAAGAGACAGATTATTCAAAGGACAATGCCAAAACAAGGATGAAAAGGATATGTTTCCCATGAATGCCTTTAGGCTGGAAGTTAGAATAAAGTCCTAATCAGCAAAAGGATTAGGTTTGGGGTAAACCTCAGTTCCTAACGTATTCATAATTGACTGATTTCAGTCAGTTTTGAGAAGCTGGTATCGACCAGGACTTTTGATCCATACAGATGTCCTCACTATCGTTAAGACAGAGCTTGATTAATTTAAGAAGCAATTTCTGTTGCAGTGCCTGCAATTGGCAATGTACAGGTCTCTGTGGCAGAGGGGATTACTGTCACTCCCGTTCTGTTATTATTCTGGCAGACTTCACCAGTTTTGAGACCACTGCTTGGACACCCAAAATGTACTTGCTGCTTTGATATCTTACACTGCCTTAATTTTTTTCTACGGACAATGCGCTATCATCCGTATCTGCGCAAGCAGAACGGATGAGCTCTCAAAGCAGCTTTGATCTGTCCTAGATCCTCAAAGCAGCCTGCAAGGATAGCTTGAAAGCTTTTTATTTAAAATAAGTGGCATTTCCTCCCCTCTCATTTTAATTGAAATAGATGCTGAATGCAGGGCAAATTGTATTGTAAGCTTGATTGCAGAAAGCAAGTATACTTCTAAACCAGCCTTGATCAATAGCAGTTTCTGGTAATTGACTGTAATCTATCTATCTATTGCCATGGGAATTTTGAAAATTGTTGGGGATTTTTTGTTGTTTTATCCATCAGCTGAGAAGATTAAGCTGGAAAATGGAGGATGGGAGGAGAGGGAGGAATTGATCAGTCATGCAGCCTCAACCGACGGCGTATCCTCAAGGCAACTTGCAAGACTTGGAGAAATGCCGCTAGAATTTCCCTAGGCAGAAGGAAGCAGACTGGTAAGTCTGGCTGAACAGAGCCAGGGCTGGGGTTTTTGAGTGTCTTGCGGTGCCTCGCTGGCTGCGTGGGAGAGCTTTGACAATGGGCACGGAGATTTAGGCTACAGGTGAGTTACACCCCTGGTGGAAAGGAGGAAAGATGTGTATTAACACTTCTGCTGAGCCAACCCCCTTGACTTTGTCAGGAAGGCAGCGTGAGAGCAAAAGGAGGAAAGTCAGGAAATGTTCATGACGTGGATGGGTTCAGTCCTATCGACTTCCCAAACAGGTCAGGAGTAAAGGAATGTTTAGTAGACATGGTGTTTTGGGTTGACGGTTGGACTAGATGATCTCACAGGTCTTTTCCAACCTTTATGGTTCTATGATTCTATAAAACCAAATACAGTCAGGAGGGCAATAGCTGCCTCCCTTCTTTACTGTGGCCACGAGCGCGACCCACCGTTCTGCAGTGCCTGACACTGTCATCAGGTGTCTGGCTGCTGCGATTGAGGCGATAGCGGCGTTTCCCTGACTTTCACGGGGCTGTCTGGGGGTGTCTGCCCTTTTAGCCTGCTCCCGTTAGAGAGTCACCGTGCCCCCCTGCCACGGGGGCTTCGCGTTACCAGGTGATTTGTCTCCACTCTGAAAACAGATGTCATCCGGAGGGAGGAACGCGTGCTTCGCTCCTTGCACGGGTGACGATGTAACTTGGAGGCCTCGACTGCGTTCGGACGAATGGTTATGCTGCCGACGAGTCCTGTGTTTGTACTTCCCTCCCGTGGGTTTGTTAGGTGCGTTACTTACCGTGGGTTTTTCCTACGCTTCCCAGCAACTACTGCACACGGCATTAAACACGTGCCTACGGTTTAATTGCGAAAAATCTGCATTCCGCTTCTGAATTAAATTAGAGGCTTTTCTGTCAGGTTCATTTTACTAGCGTGGCTGCATCTCAAATCAGCCCACATAAGGGGGGTGAAGAGGAACTGAACAGCTACTCCGTACTGCAGATCTCGCTGAATATATGCAGCGGGGGCAACTCAAAGGTATCTACCAGGCCCAGAATATTTCTTTTTCATGTACTTTCAGAAGTGTGGAGGACTTAAGAAAGCGGCCCCTCATATTCTCCCCGACTTCAATGACAGGGAAGTCAGGCTGATTGAAAACATCCCCAAAAAGCTCACACCTTATGTAAAAGAGATGGGTATCAGATGAGTAGGAGCTTCAAAATGCTTTAAACAGGCATGGCAGAGTGAAACACGCCCACCGAGCTTGTTCTGTCAGACAGCAAACTTCTTCAAGTTTCCAGAGGCTGATGAATTTGTGAGATGGCGTGATGGGGTGGGGAAGGAAGGGGAGGAAAACCAGCCTGCTCCGTGGCCTCTAGCACACAGGCTGCACCAAGGGAGGCAGCACCAAGGAGGGAACAGCAGCACCCACCCTTCCCCCTGCCCAACGCCTCGCTTCCCCAAGGGGCACGGCAGATCTGAGCGAGGTGACTCATGTGCAAACGTGCCTTATTAGGACATGCTGAATTGGAGCAACGAGCCATGGAAAGGTCATTCTGGCTAAGGAAACCTTCCGGTGAGACCAGGCTGGATGTAACTGCTTTTCTGTTCTCCTATCCCCGCCGGCATTGCCAGGCGAAAAAGGTTACGGGCTGCAAGCTGTGGAAATTCATGCTTAATTCATGCTTCCCGGGGCAGTGGGCAGCGGCAGCAATAAAGTGCCAAGCGCCCATGTGGTTCATGGCCAGCACAGAACCGCGGCTGCAAAAATGCCCGATTTTCCCCGTGTGGGTTGTCTGGAGCACTCCACAGCTGCAGCCAAAAATGATGGTCTGAGCGTTGTTTTCTGGCCACTGAAGAAGTATCTTCATATGCTACGTGTTCATTGACCACTGAAAACAAAATGAACGAGGTAATAAAAGACATGGGAAAACATACGGAATCGATATTTCTAAGGATTGTTCGTTGACGCTATCAGTTGACCCACACTGCACCGTGATGAACTGCCCCGCCAGGATTTGCCCTTTTTCCCCCTACGCTAGCTAGCTCCAGGTAGGGCTGTGGCTCTCTCTGCGTGTGTATCTGTGTTTGATTCCTCTAATCCTGTCCCCTATGTGATTTCTGCAATGGCTGTTACAGCGTTTGGTATTTTTCTAAGACAGGCCTAAGGAAGAAGGTAATAATTTTCCATTCTTAATTTCTGGTACCTAATTAAGCGTATGTCAGAGTTCAACTTATGTTCAAGTTTTAGTGTGCTTGCGTGACGAACCACATAGGGCCATAATTCACTTTAAACTAGGCAGCCTCGGAACAACCTAAATTTGGACTGCCCAGCCTTAACGCGGCCTGTAAAACCAGTCCCAGAAAGAGGACGAAGGAACACGTATGACGGAAGCAGAGACAGGTCTTCACAGTGAAGCGACGCTGAACTATGCTAATTTTAGTCAAACTTTCCTGGTCTCCTCTTCTTTCCAAACTTTCCTATTCTACACTGACACAACTTGGAAGACCTGGTCTTCCGCTCAGACAAATGGACTAACGAGAGCCTGGAGCCAATGGCATTTGGTCAGAGTAAAAACCAGTATTTTTTTTTTTTTTTTAAATTAAGCCATTCCTGGCTCAGAAGTTTACAATTTGAATAACCTTACTGAGTTCAAGTTTGCTAGTAAAACTCAATCCCAATACAAAGGGACTAGAATCTCTGTCTTTTTATCACAAAACCAGTATTTTCCATGTTTTCCCCAGCTTTGGCCTCCCTCCTCCTTTCCACCTCCTTTGAACTGCACAACTAAAGCAGTCTTACGTACACTCACCACTATTATCTGTACTGTCAGAATATACAGTTAATTTAGTACTGCAGACAGCTTGGCTTTGTTGTCATTAACAATCTTCATTTAATAAAAAGCTTTTTACCAAAAACAGTTTTCCTGTAGTACTTTTATTTTTCCCAGAAAAGGCATTAAAATTAATTTGTTTTCACTTGGTCTGTACTCTTGAGTGAATATAGCAAGGAACAAAAAGATAAATGTGTGAGAGAAACCCCAAAGAGAAGGTAATGTAGAAAGAAACAATTCTGTTCTAAAGTAGAACATATTTTTTTTTCACACTGTTGAAAGCAAAAAAGTGATTGAAGACTGGTAGAAAACATCACACTGCAACTGTGTTTTTGGCCTACGAGGAAGACGCGCCCCTTCTCCACAGCTCCCTGCAGCTTTTTTCCTGGGTGAGGCAGAAGATAATCCTATGCAGAAAGATCTGACCTGAAGGTTAGGGACGATTCATGGGATTTTCTGCTGGAAATGCACTGGCCTCTGTACTGATGCCGTGCACTTCACTAACCTTCCTGAAGAAGTGCTGCTGTTTCCCTTCCACGTTTTTCACATACAGCCTCTGCCCGTACTGCCTGAAACCTTGGAGCAACAGTTTATTATTGATATTGGAAGAGTATTCAACCATCCCACTATCTAATGAGCCACAAAAACTAAACAGGAGATACCGATTCTGGAGGATAAATGAAGTGAAAAGAGGCACTAGCTCTTCTCTGTTATGTTTTGACAATGGTTATTACCCCCGATGAGAAGTTGTGCCACTAGTTGCAAGAGGCCTATGGGGATTCTGCACAAAGCCACAGCTAGGCTGGTCACTCATCTCAGAGAGACACATTGGCACATATGCATTATAAAATGCATTGGATCCACTTTCTGAAGACCTTTGCTTTACGATGACAGCTGCCAAAACTGAAAGGTATGTTTTATGAGTATGCCAGCTGCCTCCCGGGCAATGTTTGTCAGGTAAATAAAGACATATTGAAAGGATATCAGGGGATCACACGAGCGCGTGTCCAAAGAACAACAGGTGATGCTAAGAGCTTCACTGCTGAAGTACAGCAGTGCTGCATGCCCAGCCACGACCCTTTCAGAATTTGCATAGCTTCCTTTCCTTTCCTTTCCTTTCCTTTCCTTTCCTTTCCTTTCCTTTCCTT